>CAAKHF010005170.1:0-10461 GCA_901007745.1 Hippocampus kuda
TCTGGACCCCTCAGGAGCCCGAATCGATTTGTAAACTGCAGATATACAAATTAAAACCTTCGAAGTAACTGTTCATCGCCTCCAGCCTTTATTTGGATAACCAACATTCTCCTCGTCCGAAATTCAACGAACACGCGGGGAAGAGGAGGCCGCTCTTCCCCACAACAATATGTCATTCGTCATCATGACATATATATATATATATATATATATATATATATATATATATATATATATATATATATATATATATATATATATATATATATATATATGTACTGTAAGCACACTGGAGCCTATTTTTGGGCAGTAGGCGAGGAATACCCTAAACTGGTTGCCAGCTCATAACAGGGCACACATTGACAAAACAACTCTCACAATCACACCTATGGACAATTTAGAGCATTCAGTCAACCTACCATGCATGTTTTTGGAATGGTGGAGGAAATCGGAGTACCCGGAGAAACCCACGCATGTATGAGGAGACTCATGCAAACTCCACACAGTAAGGCCCGGGATCGAACTCATGACCTTTGCACTGTGAGGCCGACGTGCTAACCAGTCGAACACTAGCATCAGAAGCTTCAGTATCTTGCTCGAGCACGCTTTGAAATGGCCAAAAATCCCTGGGAGGAAACATGACAACTCGAGCACTGAGCCATGCCGCCTGGTGCAGTTGGTAATGGAGTCGACTGATAGACTTTATTTTCCTATGGCGATGTTTTTGTATACTACATTATTTTAATATTGTGGAACATGGATTAAGTTGCTATTTTTCTTAAAACAGGTAACTACAAAGTACTAACTATGACGGAATATATTAAATTATCCAACCCAGCCCGAGTCATCACAATGCATGCTAATTTGAAATCAACGCTAAGGGTCAAGTATTCAATTGTTAGAACTTATTGATCAGTGTCGAGAGCATTTTTTTAAAAAATTTTATCATAGGGTTATTTGAAAAAAATCACTGCATGTATTGCATTGTTCCTTGGTCCTATCTTGGTTATTGTGCTGAAATATGAGGAGATATTTATAAAAGTTCAATTACTTGTGTCATTTACATGTTCAAAACAAAAATTCATCCATTCATAACCTTACCTTCATTTTTACAGTTAACAATGTTAAAATACTCTATGAGGCATCTGTGCAGCAGCTCACCTCTGCATCACGACGACATTTGTCATGACAGGTGGGACTATTTCCTTTTATCATTTATATAGTAGCAATTCTGACAGAAATAGTCCAGAATGCTGTTGCTACCATGTTTCGCCCACATTTTCAAGCCTTATATTCAAATCATTGTTCGCACACATGCGTCTGTCACTCTCAGTATAAAAGGTCTCACATAAAAGAACTGAGTCTTTGCTTAGAACTAGCTTTTAGGGGTTTTGTGCTGGTCTGTATTTCTCTAAAGCAAGTACTTCATCTTCTTGTGAACCTTTCGTGTTTGCGCTGAACTGAGCAACTTGTCACTCAGCAATGAAAAAATGAAAGCTTGTAAACACATTCCCCCTTTCTTTAATTTTCAGCAACGGAGTGCACAATATTTTGGCTGCTACTTCCTCACATATTTCATGGGGAGGATTATACGTAAATGTTTAATTCACCTGGATGTGCCCCCAGGACTGTTACCTCTGTTTTTGCAACTGCTTACTTAGAATCCTGGCCATTCACCTGAAATTGGCCATCTATCAGTTCGTGAAATTCTTATTAAGTAAGTGCCAATGCACCACAAAAGTTACGCAGAGACAAGCAAGGGGAAACCCATTGAAGAAAGAGACATTGATGTAAATCAAACATAGAGCACCCTATTTTCATTCACAGGGCAAGTTACGCGGTTAAAGCAGTTTTCTTCCTGAATGCCACACACATGTACACAATTCTTCTTTGCTGGTTCAGCGGACAAGGTTCACAGAAATGGTTCTTGTGCACTGAAAACACACTTTTTTTGCTCTAAATCTCCTCTTAGGTACTTGCTATTTTGGCACAAATCTAACGTCATCATGTAGCCTCTGCGCACAGAATTCCAAGTCAGGGTTTGTTTCCTTATATATATATATATATATATATATATATATATATATATATATATATATATATATATATATATATATATATATATATATATTATTATTACATCGATATGATGTCGAGCGTAATTAAAATTGAAATTGATCCCGTATCTATAGCGATATGTATTGATATTTAATTACTGTAAATTAACGATTCCTTCAATGAAACTATGAAAGTTGAAAACAATGCATCAAAACAGAAAATCAAGCAAGGAAATCACAAAATAAATTCTATGGCCCCCATACAGAATTTATTTTGTGATTTCCTTGTTTGTGAATACAGTACACAACAAAGGAATAAATAACAAACACTTCTGAGACTGTCAAGTCTCCTACATTTGACTGACGTCTCAAGTCAAGTCAAGTACAACTTTATTGTCGAATGTGCTGTACGTGCAACATACAGCACAGATGAAATTTCCTCCCTCTTCAACAGACAACAAGGCAACATCTGATCATTCTGTTGGAGCTACGCTCAAGGAAATGCCAAAATAAATTCTGTAGAGGGGCTATAGAATTTATTTTGTGATTTCCTCTGTTTGATTTTCTGTTTTGACGCATTATTTAAAATTTTCGTAGTTTCATTGACATAATCGTTAATTTACTTTTTTCGGAGGCGGTCATGAACACCTCTTGAGGCGAACAGAAGGAGCATACCTTTTGTTGGGGGAAGAGCGGCCTCCTCTCCCCCGCGTGTTCGTTGAATTTCGGACAAGGAGAATGTTGGTAATCCAAATAAAGGCTGGAATCGATGAACAGTTTCTTCAAAGCTTTAATAACAGAATATTCCGGGCACCCGCGTATTACAGACAATGGCTGCGCATCACGAGTGCGAAGCAGGAAGAGATTCACATCATTTTTATACCATCAGAAGGGCGGTACCGAGACACAAAGTGTGATATCATAACTTTCGTTTCTCCTGAACCGATTCTCAGCTTGGCGCATTCCAAAGTTTGTGCGTCTTCAGTAGGGAGTGTCCCAATTCTAGGTGATGATTGTTACAAGGACGCCAAGCTACACTGCGGGCATGGGAAAGTTATACAGCATGACTTAATATGAGCAGAATACAGACTTCACTTTATCTAGTGGATGCATTGTAAATTGCGCCTTATAAACCAGTGCGTCCAATATATGAAAAAAAAAAATACAAAATAGGCCATTCATTGAAGGTGCGCCTCAAAATCCAGTGCGCCGTTTAGTGCGGAAAATACGGAATTCCAATTTTATATACATTTTACCCAATCTCAGCGGCCCGGTGGCCAATGGTTAGTGTGTCGAACTCACAGTGCAGTGGTCGTGGGTTCGATCCCGGCTCCGGCCTCCCTGTGTGGAGTTTGCATGTTCTCCCCGGGCCTGCGGGGGTTTTCTCCGGGGACTCTGGTTTCCTCCCACATTCCAAAAACATGCATGGCAGGCTGATTGAACACTCAAAATTGTCCCTAGGTGTCAGCGTGAGCGCGGATGTTTGTTTGTCTCTGTGTACCCTGCGATTGGCTGGCGACCAGTTCAGGGTGTCCCCCGCCTACTGCTCGAAGACAGCTGGGGTTGGCTCCAGCACCCCCCGCAACCCTTGTGAGGATTAAGCGAATCGGAAAATGAATGTATGAATACCCAATCTCACAACATCATTGGAATTGGGCTTTGCATTTTGAAAACGAGATCACAGTGAGAGTATGACTGTAGTATTTATTTTTTCATCTTTAGCAATGAGAACGAGTTATTTAGAAGTTCATAATCCCACATGGTAACCTAAATTTTACAGCATCCATAATTATTTACCAAGCAGTAGTACCAATCTGTCTGATCAGTGATGAAAAGTGCAGGGCCACTTCGCATCGACGGCAGCAGACTTTTGGAATGCAATAAAATTTGCCTTGATACAATTGATTCATTTTATAATGACATCTTCAACTTTATAAAAAAAACAAAAAAAACAAAACAAAACAATTATTGTACAACCACAACACACTACCCACATGCCTGTTACATACCTTTTTTGTTGGTTACTGTTAGGGAGGGGCAAGCCAGGCAGCCTCCTCAGCCAGGGTGCTCTGCACCTCACACCTGAGACTCGTCAGCTCATCACCCACCTGTTCCCTATCTGCTCGTTTGGACTGGTAAACATTGACTCACAGACCATTCCTCGGTGCAAGTTTGTGCCGTCACTACGCCAGTGGACTCTGTTGGCATCATCTACAGTTTCTTGTTCCTTGTGTGGACCTTCCTTTGTGGACTCCTCGTGCTTCCCCCTGAGCGTTTAAGTAAGTCCCAGTTTTCTCCCTGAGTTAGGGTTCGTTTCCTGTGGACATTTTCCTTGTGGCTTCTTCCTGAGTGATTTTGCTAAGACTTTTCAATAAACTACGCCTAGTGTTGGCTTCAACTATACCTGCCTGTTGTCGTGCTATTGGGGTCACATCCAAACCCTAACAGTTACCTCATATTACCCAGTGCCCAGTTCTGCCTGTAACAGCTGCACAATGAAATGGCTAGAATGTGTGCTTAACCCTTTCAGGGACAGCGGTTTCAACAGTGGACAGATTATCATGTTATTAGTGTACAGGGTGCATGAAAGGGTTCATGTACACATTTTTAATTGTCTGCAATAGCATATGTCAATGGCCTATTTTTTCTGCATGTGTGCATTTTGTCTCTGTGCACCTGAGCATCTATGAAAACTATGCACATATGAACAAATTATCTATGCAGATCTTCCTAATTTATTAAAATGCCCTGTGCAAAATCCATGGAGAATAATCCAACAGCCCTACCATAACTCTTCCCTTTAAGAGAAGTATAATCTTGTTATCCAATTGAGAGCAATGTAACTCCTGTTATTGAGAGCTGATCCCAATATTGATACAAGGAGATGATGTTTGAAGTTAATTAGTTAGTGAGTGTTTGGGTCAGAGGTTGTTTTCTGCTGATAATTAGTTTCTGCTTTGATCGTGATCTGTTGCCAGTGTTGATTTACTCGCCGTTTTGAATTTGCAGGACTAAGGAAATGTACAGTATATGCTGTATGTTGACATCAGTCTTTTACAATAAATACAGTACCACTAATAATTTGCCCTCATGGAGTGCAAAGATATATCTTCCCTAAAGCGACGCTCCTCGTGAGGGAACAGTGAATGTGATGATTTTTCATTTTCTTTCTGAAAATGACCCCTCTTTCTCTCTCGAGTCACATCCGTGCAATGTTCCCACCTTATTCCCCCCTCACACACATCCTTGCTGAAGACGTGCCTTCAAAGAGGGTCAGCTGGCTCATCTGCATCTCATTAAAATCCCACTAAACTCTAATTGCATCGTGTATTAAAATGCAGATGATGAAATACGGTCACATTGTGATCTGGCGCTGAACCACCACGATACATCTGTCGGAAAAGGATGAAATTCCCGAAAAGAGGTGTGAAAAAGCTTTTTTTTGTGGGGGGGGCGGGGTGGCAGGGAGCAAGTGGAGGAACATTTAGAAAGGCAGAGGCCAACACTTGAGCGGAATGAAGATTAGCCAAAGTAAAATAGAATGCATGTGCGTAAATGGAGAACAGTGGAGGTTGTGAGGAGAAGCGAGAAGCGATTGTATGGGTAAAGGACTTTAAATACTTAAATTCAACAGACCAGACCAGAGCAAAGGTGAGTGTGGAAACGAGTGGAAGAAAGCGTCAGTTGCGTTTATGACAGAAGAGTACTGACGAGACAGGAGGCAGAGCTGGATGTGACAGCAATGAAGATGTTCAATGTTCTCTAAATTAATGGCCAATTTGGAAAGGATTTGAAATTAGCTCATCAGAGGGAAAGCTGAGGTTAGATGTTTTACAGACAAAATTCGAGAGAACAGAATTACATGGGTCGAACGCATCCAGACGAGAGATAGTGAATATATTGGTTAGAAGCATGATGAGGTTGGCACTGCCAGGCAAGAGCGCTTCAGGAAGACACACACACACAAAACACGTAGTCAATGCAATGAGGGAAGACACAAGTGCAGTTGGTGTAACAATCTAAAATGGATTAGGCGCACAAATGGGTTTAATCCACCTGCAAAATGATTATGTAAATTATAAAAGATTCTCGGACCCAAATCACAAATTAGTCAAATATTGTCACACAACGACAAAATAAAAAGCCAGATTGTACACGTAACACGATACCTAGATTTAAAGTCCGCTATACTGAATTTATTTTGAAAAGGTTTAGTGTCAGATTTGTTATGCTGTTGACATGCTTGTCAAAAATGCTGAAAAAGCATTGCACATTGTTCTTAAAATTGGCCTGTAAATCACAATTTTACAAACCTATTAAAGTCACAGTTTATTGAAAAAAAAACACAAAAAAAGAGTGCAACATGAATGCGTGAAATATGACACACATTCAACGACTAGTAACACAAACACACATGACAACCAATGGTTGACATCCTTACAGCATCATTTATTAAATGCATTAAACAAACGCAATGCATTCTGGGGAGCATAGATATGCTAAATCAGGCTCATATGGCAGTGTTCCCGTGCTTTTCATGTTTGTGGACAGGGCCACCATTCCCTTAACGCAGACCACGCTCTGTGCGCAGGGCATTGCGGCAATGTCGCATTGCAAGAATGACTGGAATCTGACCAATTTGAGGGAAGACTCTGACGTGTACCTGACACGGCTGAAATGCCAATCTGCTTCCCTGACTTTCTAATAGGGTGCTGTCGCTGGGCAGCAGCCTGTACTTTTCTTTCGCCCATCGCTGCATCGTTCATCATGCCCACTTCCTGTATGAACCGGAACCGGCGTTTTGTTTTCATGATGGTTGCAGATTCAAGCATTGTGGCAACCCCGGTTGTCACAGTTTAAATGAAAAGAGAAAACGTTACGATCCCAATTCCTGTAGCAGGGGAGAAGGATGACAAAAAGAGTAGCCAGGGACACTGTACACTCACACGTTTAGCTATTTTATGAATTGACGATGCAGACCATGAGCCAAAGGGAAATATCAAACGCTCCCAAGCGTATCAGTACCTGCACAAAAAACAAACAAACTTCTTCTCATTTTGTTGAAAAAAAGGTTGGACACAGTCATATTTACCAAACGTAAGACCTAGCCAAACCCTCAATATTTTATAAACCTAATGACTTCCCACGTGTCACTTGTAGTATAATGGTACACTCGCCGGTCTTGTGTGCGGGTGCCGTGGAGTCAGTTCCCATTCAGTGAAGCTGTGGATGCGGATGTCGGAGTGAATGGTTGTTCGTCTCTGGATGTGCCCTGTGATTTGCTGGCAACCAGTTCAGGGTGTAGTCCGCCATCCGCCCAAAGTCACCGGGGTAGATTGCTCATTTTTAGAATTTTATGAAATTCTCATTCTTTGCTACTCTTTTCACCGTAGGTAATTTCCTTACAACGTACTTCATAAAATTCACAATGTAAATGTAGAAAGTAAATGCTCACGACATAAAAATAAGTCATTTACCTCTCAGCTTCAAAATGAACTCAGAACTCTTTAAATGGAGCAGCCTTCTAATTGCGGACTGATTTCAGAGGTTTTTCATTTAAGCCTTTTAAATGTAATAAATAAAAAAAGACATGTTCCCCCTCATGGTGGTTGAGTAACCTGCAGGCAGTAAACTCCAGTCGCTTTTAACTAGTCAAATAAATCTTCACCATTATCGCCATACAGTAAAGGAATAAGGACCTGTGTGTGTGTGTGTGTGTGTGAGCGCGGATGGTTGTTCATCTCTGTGTGTCCTGCGATTGGCTGGCAACCGGTTCAGGGTGCCCCCCCGCTTACTGCCTCAGACGGCTAGAATAGACTCCAGCATGCCCTGCAACGGATCAGAAAATTGACGGATGGATTGTTGGATGTTGCAATTTGTTTCTGGTGCCTCATCCAATCACATTTGTTAGGGCCATGTTTTTAAAAAATATTATATTTCGCACCAGTACTTTTTGGTGATGCCTGAAAAAAATAAAAATATAGTTTACATTGGAAAGAGAGACAATTTGAAATGCTTTTTTTTTCTTTATTATATTCTTGTTGACAAGTATATGGTCTGTTTACAACTCCACTTTCTTCCTCGCCGCGTGCCTGTGTCAGCCACACGCACAATAAACTGCTCTCTCTATACAATTTCATTGGCCGAGTCATCATGTGGATGTTATAATTCATGTGATTGGTCTTTCTATTTCCTGTGTGCTCACATTTATAATCATAAAGAACAGGAAAGATCTCTGGAATGTTGTGCCGCTTCAATTGCTGTTCGTCAAAATCTTGTCTGGACGAGCAACAAAGTTGACCTTTCGAAGACCCCTCCTCTCAACTAAAAGGTATACATGCAGTACATACAAAACACTGAACCAAACCTGTCCATACTTTATTTCAAATTTCAATGTGCTGCCTTCAAAACCTTTAGTTGCTCATATTCATTAAAGATACTAATTATTTTCAACAGCATACGTACTTTCACACTGAGACAAATGTGGAGCAGACAGCCTAAACTGTTGAAATAGAAGTTCAAGGACGACAAGGAATGGGTCAAATGGTGCAACTGTTCGGATTTCAGTTTTAGTGAATGACAGTCTTAATTTTTTATAGCAGCTGTTGGCTGTTTTTTTCCAGGAAATCAATCAGTAAAATGGCTTCAGAGCAGATCTATTGCTTGTCTTAAGTTCAACTGGTGAAGCACAGATGCACAAATTTGTTTTTGTTGAGGTTGTTGCTCAATTGAATCAACCATAGACCTTCAGATCTGGAGGGAAATTGAAATAGCACTTTTGTCGGAGAGGGCACCTGGTCGAGGACAGCAACATTACACCATTTGCTATTGGAATATTACATATGTTATGATCATTTATGATGATCGGTTGTTGGGTGCGTTATCACCCAAGGCAAACAGGTCCTCAATGAGGAACCAGACAAAGTATTCATCATAAGGCATTCCCTGATGACAAAACTCGGTGCTTTTCTTAACTTTTACAATGCCGGGACATTTTCTAAAAAGAGAGACTCCAGCGTGGCAGCCAATTCACAGCATTGTGACTGATCTTTCAGGGCTCACAGAATATTGTGTTTTATGACCCTGAAAACACAGAAAGTAGAAAATGAAAGATTAGACTTTTTTTTTTATCAGAAAAAAAAGATTTGTTTCTATTTTTATTTTATTTATTTGTAATCAGCAATAGAACAGGGGTTGATTAAACCCAACATAACTATGTTGTAAGGCGGCCCGGTATCCAGTGGTTAGCACGTCGACTTCACAGTGCAGAGGTACCGGGTTCAATTCCAGCTCCGGCCTCCCTGTGTGGAGTTTGCATGTTCTCCCCGGGCTTGCGTGGGTTTTCTCCGGGTGCTCCGGTTTCCGCCTACATTCCAAAAACATGCTTGGCAGGCGGATTGAACACTCTAAATTGTCCCTAGGTGTGAGTGTGGGCGTGCATGGTTGTTTGTCTCTGTGTGCCCTGCGATTGGCTGGCAACCAATTCAGGGTGTCCCCCGCCTACTGCCCAAAGACAGCTGGGATAGGCTCCAGCACCCCCCGCGACCCTAGTGAGGATAAAGCGGTTCGGAAGATGAATGAATGAATGAATCACCAGTAGGCACAGAAGTAGTAGTAGTAGTCAAGTCAACTGTATTTACAGAGCACTTTCAAACAGCCATCGCTGCATACAAAGTGCTGTAACAAAGTGTAGTATTTAGTAATGTGTGCGTCTAAGTGACCCAATTCCGCCATATGCTGGCTTTAGTTGATTTTTGTTTTTTGTATTTTTTTTAAAGCTCGTAGATGTCTGGACAATCATTATTTGTAAGAAATATTTAAAAGATGATTTGGGTCAAGTTACAGAAGCTTTTGTAGTCAAGGCATTTCCGACTTTTAAAGTAAATTCAAAATGGCGTATGTAAAGCGTGGGGCTCCAGGAGACTTTTTGAGTGTCAGCCAAGATTGCATTTAGCTGCCAACACAACCACCATCAGTCACCAGACTGATCCTGACTGGATCCGGTAAGGAACAATTATGGTGATGGATGAAAAACGATTTCCGTCAATGCTAACACCATCCGTTTTAAACAACTTCTCATCCTCTGTCCTCCATCCCCAAAATGGGTGTCCGTCAACAACAACGTAACTATATTACACATTGCCAATACAAAATAACACATACAGTGATCCTCGCTCTAACACGGTTCACTTTACCACTTTATCATCATGAAGAAAAGCTGAGCTTCTGCACGCCCACTGTCCATAGACTCCCAGAGACGCTGAGCGTCCAATGGGACCTCTGCATTGTATACATAGTTCAGTATTGTATAATAACTGTAAAAATTAAAGCTGACTATCAAGTACCAAGTACAACTTTATTGTCAAATGTGCTGTATGTTTCACATACAGCACATTTGACATTT
>CAAKHF010005175.1:0-10093 GCA_901007745.1 Hippocampus kuda
TTAGAGTGTTCAAAAACATGCATGGCAGGCGGATTGAACACTCTAAATTGTCCCTAGGTGTGTGTGTGTGTGCGTGCGTGCGCGTGCATATATATGTAAAATATGGATGCCCCCCCCCCCCCCCCCCCCCCCCCCCCAAATGTGGCATGGGCCTCTTTTGTATGTGGATATAAATCGGAGATGTATGTGGTAGAATTCTGTGAACTCAGTGTTTCGCCGTTAACAATAATTGAGTAGATACATAAACAGTTTTTCTTATTAATTCATGGTTCATTTGTCTTTATTTTCACATTAGCCTAACCTTAGACCAAAACATTTATGTAAAATAAATGATAATGATTATTGTCATACAGATTACATAATTTATTGCTTTTGCTTGTCAAAAAATAAGTGGGAAGAGGACCTTGAAAAAATAATTGCCGTATGAAATCGCATTCACAATATTGAGAGGCAAGAAAATACAGTGAGATTATTTTTCAAAGTCATTCTGCTTTACCATATATCTCAATGTATTCTAACATTGCTTTGTACTTTTGTGTGACCTCAGTTATTTTTCTCTTGTTAGATGTTAAAGCATGGGCGTGCCGGTGTCCCAATGGAAGTCATGGGATTGATGCTGGGAGAGTTTGTTGACGACTACACAGTGCGAGTGATTGATGTGTTTGCCATGCCCCAGTCTGGAACGGTATGCATTTATTTATTTTAATTTGCCTTCAGATTCTGCACTCCAATCAGATACTTTCGAGAAAAAGCAAACGTTGTAGTACCAAGTCTGACCTGTTAGAGGCAGCCTGATACCACTTGGCATCCAACTGCTGAAATTACAAAAAGAACCAAGTGTAGTAGTAGTAGTACAAGAAGAAATGGAAGAAGCTAAACTCTGGCAAACTGTTTTTGCCAACTGCATTTATTTGACATCTTGATTTCCAATTTTAGATCAATTTTGTCCTCACTACTAAGACAATCCAGTGCATTTGGAGGATATTAAATAAATGTTCTATGGCTCTGAAACCTAAATGGAATGTATTTATTTGATAGCGTAAATGTCCAGCTTTAAGGACTATGTACTCATATACTCTTTGTCCTCACTAGTCCATTTTGGCATTCTAGTACAGGGTTTTTCCTGGCTCAAATTGAGGCAGAGGTGGTGCCATCCTGATCGTGCTTTGTGCTTGTGCATGTCACATCAAGAAGGCGTTGCATTAACATTAGAGGACACATTTATTTTTGTAATGTGAACGAGACCATAAAAAGAGCACATTGAACAAAAAGAATCAGAAATGGGGTACACCCCCTGCAGTCTGACCGCAGCATGTATGTCCTACTGTATGTACCAAGAATGTTAACATGTCGAAACTTGTTTCCTCACAGGGCGTGAGTGTTGAGGCAGTGGACCCTGTGTTCCAAGCCAAGATGTTGGACATGTTGAAGCAGACTGGCAGGTAAATATTCTGCACTGACAGTGCCGAAGTATATTCTCTTCTTCAGTGTTTGCAAGTAGAATTTACAATTTGTTATGCCTCCAAGTAATGTACAGTATAAAATGAATTTGCATGGGGAAGGGGGTGAATGCTGCCAGGAATTGTGAAAATTTTCGAGTAACTTACACCCACCTAAAGATGTTGAGAATTGCATATACAGGCCAATAGATGGTGGCAAAGCATTACTTTTATCTAAATGAAGGTCAACTCACTTCAATGTAGTTCTTTGGGATCAGGATGTCACAAGATGGTGACAAAGCAATACTTTTATTGGGTTGACATGACCAAAAAAAACTTCAAAAAGATTTTCTGTCCATAATGGAGGACAGGTTCCCCAAAAAAATCCACAAATGCCAAACCATTAATATGCAGGATTTCAAGTTCCTCCCTTTCTATGTCTTGCCGCTCGATGTTGGTTAAAATTGCAGTTGTTTGATAATTATCATAACATATTTGCTAGTTCCTGTTAGCCCATCCATGGCATTTTGCAATATGTCAGCATTAGGCTAGCAGACATTTGTTAGGCAAAATTATGATTTTTTTGGGGGGGGAGTGGTAAAAATATACAATGTTCACTTCAAATCGGAGGGGTAAACAACTGGAAACAAGTACAGAATGCGCTGCCTTTTATTTGGAGAGCTGTGCTTCTTTTCATTCACACAACATGATATTATACAATAGCCTCTCATTTTTTGAAAGCACCAGAGAGTGGATAGGCCCTGGGGTAGACTTTGTGTGTTTCAATAAGATTGTGTTGGGAGGGGGGGTGGATAAAACAAATTTATCAATTTATTTACTTTTGTATGGTCTGTGTATGTCAGAGAGTGTCATTTATCACTTGGGTCTGTTGTACCTCGCAATAAATGGAGGTCCACGACTTCACTTAGTGTATTTATTTGACGACACACCGTGCTGTTCAATGCTTATCAGGCCCGAGATGGTCGTGGGTTGGTATCACAGCCATCCTGGTTTTGGTTGCTGGTTGTCCGGGGTGGACATCAACACGCAGCAGAGTTTCGAGGCGCTGTCGGAGAGAGCGGTCGCCGTGGTGGTAGATCCCATTCAGAGTGTCAAAGGAAAGGTGGGCATACATTTTCAGAGGTTTATGCAATGTCAGTGGTACGTTTTAGAATACCTTTAACTCATTCAGTACCAGCTAATTCTGGACCAAGTCTAAAAAGACGTTTAAAAACGTCTTTGGGAGTGAATGAGTTAATTTGACCCCCCCCCCCCCCCCTTTCCCTTTTCTCTACAGGTGGTCATTGATGCCTTCAGACTGATCAATGCCAATATGATGGTGTTGGGTCATGAGCCAAGACAAACCACATCAAATCTGGGTCATCTGAACAAGCCCTCAATCCAGGTCATGTATCACTTCACAATCTTTTGCTCCAATGAAGCCAGGTATAATACAGGTGTGGTCCCCAATCCTCGTGGGTGGGCCACTTCAGACGCCCATATGAAAAACGTACTGGACCGGTTTATTTATTACCCGAGGCTGAAAAATATTTTATTTTGAAAAGCGACGGGATTGTCGCTGTTACAGCCATCTATGATGGACTTTTGATGCATGTCAAGATGCGAATTGCCTTGGTTGTGTTACATTATGAAACTCATTAACTAACAAATAGATTCAAATTGACCATGAAGCAAGCCCGCTCTGCACAACGTGCAGCCAGTGGCTCTTGATAAATCAGATCTGGTGAGTTATATATACATGTTCGTGTACTTTATATTCGTTCTGCGGTGCCTTACGTTGGTGCATTTCAGGAGGACGGTGCTAATATAGTTTGGAAAATGTGGCTTTGCGTTTATTGTTATATCTACAAAATACCGCCGGTTTTGGTGTTACCCGTCATGCACTTTATATTTGTTTTGTTGCGTTACCATAGTGACCATATGATAGAGTATAGACTCTAAATACTCAAAGTATCTAAATATAGACTCTAGAAACTCAAAGTTACCATGTTTAAAAGACAATCTCTTCCTGAGTCTGTTTGTTCAACTGTCCGAGCGAACATCTCTGACACCATATTAAGGTACATAAAAATAGACAATGGATTTGCATTTGTTGTTGTAGCATTTTATTAGCCTCCTCCAGTCCCCACGGTTGCCAGTCCGCGAAAGTTAAGGACATGTATGAACAGGTCGGCACCAGAAAAAAGATTGGGGACTGCTAGAAAATAAAGGTAAATTACCAGGACCTGTGCAACGGAGTCAAACCTGTTAGCCAGATCAGTAATCCTGAGTTTTGTTGATTCCCTCCAAGCATGATTTTTAGTTAATCGTAGTCTATTGATGTTTGTTATTTCTGTACGGTACTCATATTAACTTGAATGTTTTGTCACGTTTTAGGCTCTGATTCACGGACTGAACAGACACTACTACTCAATCACCATTAATTACAGGAAAAATGAATTGGAGCAGAAGGTAAGAGTCAGTCGCCTTTGTTTGCGAATCTCCAATTAGTGAACCCCAGTTTATTGCTGGGATACATTCCAGACCTCCTGGCAATAAGTAGTAATCTGCAATATAGATTCACAGCCCCAATTCCAATTAAGTTGGGACGCTGTTTTAAACATGAAAACAGAACACAATGATTTACAAATCACGATCAACCGTATATTTAATTGAATACACTACAAAGACAAGATATTTCATTTTCAAAATGAAAGACTTTGTTTTTAGCAAATAATCATTAACTTAAAATTTTTACGGCTGCAACGCGAAAATAACTTTGAATGGTGGCAAAAAAGACTGAGAAAGTTGAGGAATGCTCATCAAACACCCGTTTGGAACGTCCCACAAATGAACAAGATAACTGGGAACAGTTGGGTGGCATGATTGGGTAGAAAAGGAGCTTCCCTGAATTGCTCAGTCATTCACACGCAAAGATGAGGCGAAGTTTACTTCTTCATGAACAACTGCGTGAGATAATAGTGAAGCAGTTTCAGGGCACTTCTCCTCAACGTACAATTGCAAGGAATTGAGGGATTTCATCATCTATGGCCTATATCATCATCAAAAGGTTCAGAGAATCTGGACAAATCACTGCATGGAAGCGGCAAGGCCGAAAACCAACATTGAACAAGCTGAAAGCTGCAACAGCAACAATTGGGCATCTTTCTGTGTCATTTTCTCATTCATAATGATGCTGCTTTTTTTTCTAGAAGAGCTTTCAGTGCTGCCCAGTGGCACAAAGTTGTACTACACTGAAGGCATGAAACTTGAAATTCAGACTTGCAGATGTATTTTAAAAAAAACTGTTGTGACTAACACAGAAATGTGTGCTTGTCTAAAAAAAAAAAAAAAAAAACACTGTATTGAAACATGACTGACTGTCCTGCAGATGCTGCTCAACTTGCATAAGAAGAGTTGGATGGAAGGTCTCACCCTGCAGGATTACAGCGAGCACTGCAAACACAATGAGACCATTGTCAAGGAAATGCTGGAGCTTGCCAAGAACTACAACAAGGTAGCAATTCTTCAGTTTCGCTTGCAGCATGAAACTAGATCAATCGTCCATATCGTATATGATGTGATTTCATAGTTGGAATAAAATATTAACATGGATCCAATACCCCTCAAAACAAATAACTAGAAAACTTTCTAGTCTCAATGCAAAGGACCAATGTTCCCATTTGTCACACAAACACACTTCTACTGCAAGGATACGTTGCTTAACAAGTTGTTCGTGTCACTGTTGCGTTTCTGTCTCAGGCTGTCGAAGAAGAGGACAAAATGACACCAGAACAGCTGGCCATCAAGAATGTTGGAAAACAGGTAACATTTGCGGTTCTTCATCAACAATTTGCCCGTCATTCGAAATAATTATTGTGTCGGTTCAATTCAAGGTGGACTTCTAAGATGCGTGTAATTAATTTCGATCGTAAAGGTCCCGAAATTTGTCAGTCTGACACACTTGCACTACATGGTTCCTGAAATCCTGAAATTTCACCCGAAAGCCGAAGGTGACTTTTGTGTGTTTATTCGACAACACAAGTACAGTCGTGTAATTTGAAAGTGTCTCGGCAAGAGTGGTATCCCTCAACTAAACTGTGAATGTCTTGTACAGTAATTGCATGACACATAAAGTTAATGTTTCCTTCTCCATTTCCCTCTCCTGCAGGATCCCAAGAGGCACTTGGAAGAGCACGTAGACGTGTTGATGACATCTAACATTGTTCAATGCCTCGCTGCCATGTTGGATACCGTCGTTTTCCAGTGATGACTTCCTGTTTATGTCTGTTAATATTACAACCATTTTTCTTTTATATAAAATAAATGTTATGTATGAAATGATGACTGCCTTTTATCCTTGTTTGAAGGTCCCTTACCTTTACAGAGCTTTTTTCATGGGCCTAACAGGTTATGATTTTCTTTCCAACACATGACAAATTGTTTGCTCCTGAATAAAAACGTTGATACTTTATTCATCCCATTACTAGTGCCACTTTTGGATGCTAATATGCATTTAAATCTGAATAAACTACTCTGCTCAACAAGTAACACTACTAGGCCCAGAAAGTAGCAATGTATGACACACTAGTAACTCCCTGCAACCCTACTAGTAGCACCAAAATGCCCAGTGGTATGTGTGCTTCACTGGTAACATTCAGTTGTCCTACTAGTGTGCAGAAATGTCATCCTGTACTGAAATAGAAGTGTTCGAAACACACTCGTGATGAATAAGTGTATACTAGTACATGGTCCAAATGACATTCTATAAAGCCATTTGAGCATTTAGTGAATGTCTTTCATATTTGTCCATGAACTAGTATGCTGTTTGTGTTCGCTAGTATGGTAAGTTAGGCATACTACAAGGATTACATGGTTCTAATCGTCACTAGTGGTGCAAATAGTGCACAGATGCCAACTAGTGGACCATTTTGCCAAGTGTATAGATTACATAACATACAGAAATGGGAATAAATTTACAAGTAAAGCAATTGTTATTTCTAGTTGAGCACTGCATTATCTGAAACATACTTTTGAAAAACAGAGACTTAAATTTAAATTGCAGTAACCCATTTGTCACAACCCTAACCTTCTGGGTTTTTGTGGTTATTTTGCTGTTATTGAAGTCCCCCAAGTGTAGGTAACATGAGCTAATGTTTGGCGCACAAGATTTAAAAAAAAAAAAAAAGAGTCCCTTTACCAAGCCAGAGGCAAGCATTCATACTCCTCCAACATTTAAAGACGGTGATTTTGGCAAGGAGAACCTCACCATAAATTTCCAAGTTTACCAGATGTCTGTCAGAAACAAGAACATGCTGCATGCGGGGATTCTCCCTTTCCAGTGTATCCACATAAATGTGACTCTCTGTCACTAATGAAAGGGTTTTACGGTTCCATCATTTTGTCCCAGAACAAATTCTTCTCAAGTGACCCTTTTAAAACTTGGTGCGCTTACCTTATTTTATTTGGCTAGTAAAGAAATCACAAAATGGGGACAAAGAGCCTCAAAACAAATGCACAGCAAGAAAGTGTTTTTGTTTTTGCTGGCTGAAACCCTCTCAGAAACACAGAACTACATACAAAGTTTTTTAAATATTTGTTCCATAAAATGCGATTAATCCCAACTGCCTAGTTGATTCATTTCGTAGCTTATTGCTTGTTTGCGCAGTTGCACTGATTCCATTAAGAGATTATGCATGTGTACATTTTTTTTTTCCTATCAGATTTCAGCCTCTACATGCTGCAATGTCAATCTAATCTGTCTTGGGCCTTCACAATCAGTTTTGGTAGCCCCGTCTTAAACTATATTAGCAATGGAACTGTCTTTTGGAATGAATTACATTTGAAATTTATCATGGGCCAGGCCGCTGGCACCTTGGTGAATCCGACAATCAGGGTTTTGTCATAGCTGTGCAGTGATGATTTGGGATGAAAAGATAACAGCTTCAAAAAAAGAAAGAGTACAAAGAAAGTTCTTCGCGAGTTGCAGTGGCCATCTTTTAACGTCCATTGTGTACTGCTTGAAACATCATCGTGGCATTTCCAGATTTTCTTAGATGCAATCTGTCCCAATGCCCACAGATGTTTTCAAGAGTTTCGAGGCTGAAGTGAAACTTGAAGTCAATGGCTTCTCTTCCTAATACAGCGGGAACGCGATGGTAAACATCACTGGAGGACACAAGTCATAACAAACTTCCTTCTCTTCTATTTCCTCACCGTGGCAGAATAGGCAGAAGGCACAAATATGCTCACCTGACTTTTTTTTTTTTTTAGGCATTGTGGGTGGGTGGTCCATGAGCAAGCTTGCCCAGGCAGTGATCGATGGTCATATTGAAAATAGTTCACTTTAAAATTCAGTTGCAAAAAGAATGAGAATTTTTCGGAATGCCCGAGAACTATTCAGGAATTTACTGAGTTGAAATTTGGCCTTGAACAGGCCTTAAATATAGGTGGAGATTTCATGCTGCGGAATGGTGGTCCAGTGGTTAGTGCGTCAACCTCACAATGCAGAGGTAACGGGTTCAATTCCAGTTCTAGCCTCCCTGTGTGAAGTTTGCATGTTCTCCCCGGGCCTGCGTGGGTTTTCTCCGGATACTCCGGTTTCCTCCCACATTCCAAAAACATGCATGGCAGGCTGATTGAACACTCCAAATTGTCCCTAGGTGTGAGTGTGAGCGCAGATGGTTGTTCGTCTCTGTGCCCTGCGATTGGCTGGCAACCGGTTCAGGGTGTCTCCTGCCTACTGCCCGAAGACAGCTGGGATAGGCTCCAGCCCGTCCCGCGACCCTTGTGAGGATAAAGCGGTTCAGAAAATGGATGGATGAAATGAATGCTGTGGTACCTTGACTGACAAGCATTCCAACTATTTACCAAAAGGTTTCTGGAAAATTTCACCCCATAGCAACCCATCCACACCCCTGCTTTGATAAAATAGAACACAAAATACGATAAAATAAGGTACATGATGACCTTTCTATTTGGTTTCCGACTAAACTATCCCAAGAACACATGGATATAAAAGGGCTTTAATAACCTGCAGACAAAACAGCTGTTTCCTTGTACACCCCCGTTTTGGCAGACTGGTACACAGCAGCCTGAAATGGTCTTTGTACGGAAACGTGTGCGGTCTCACAAATGAACAAGATTATCCATCATAATATATCAGTATACAGATAGTTGGGGTGTCCCAACAATGTGTTTTTCCCGTGCAGAATATGAGGTAATGCAGCAGAATATCTTAGAAATACACAAAGCCACTGATTATCGATTGCCTCATGAACCACCGTTAAATAAACACAGATGTTGATTTCAGCTTGAAGTGTGTTAAACGGTTCAGAATTACCGTTGGGTTGAATCCATGGTGTGAAATCACGTGTTCTCAGTATACCGTAGCTTCAGGGATTTGGTTTTTTTTTTCTTCTTGTGATTAGATGGATGGTGTATCAAAGCAGGAAAGCCCAGAATGTCCATCACAAACTTTGTGACATGTTCATATCCAGGAAAAACAGAGAATGCTTCTTTGCGTCACTGACGGCACCGCGGTTCACTCGCCTGCCTTCCGAGCAAGCGGCGTGGGTTAAGTTTCCGCTCAATGACGGTCTGAATGTAAATGGTTGCCTGTGTATATATTTCATCTGTCAAAGTTAGCAGTGACAAATTTGGCTCCGACCAATCAATCAGAGGACAGAAAAATGCTGATGTCATCGATGGACAGCGTTCTGGCCCTGTGAGCCAGATTGGTGAATTGTTTAGTTTCCCAGCAGACTTCAACTGGGACTGTCAATAAACAGCTTGAAACCATTTTTTTAGTTTGAAATGAAGAGAATAGATTGTCAGCAATTAATACAATTTATTTTAGGTTGTAAACCTAGTCAAGATGGCGCCCGAGTAGGCAGCCGTCGGCAAGTGCTCTCATGAGCCTTGCTTTTTTTTGTTGTTTTTGTGTTTGTTTTGTCACTTGTGTTTGTTGTTACGTCGTGTGGACCTGATGTGGACTTTTTTCAGCATTTTTTGGCCACGACATTCATCAAGGAGGAGACTCTGTGCTTGGTGGTTGCGCCTTCTCGGCAGCATGGGTATACCAGCACTGTTTTTGCCTGGGAGGAATGTCGGCGCCATTTGACTGTCGTTGCTGGACAGTCCCGGGGCGCTTGTGTCTTGCGCCTGTTATGGGCAGCATTTTTCACAGCCCCGCTTTGTTCAGCGGAGAGGTCGGTGCTGTTGAACGGATTGCGGCTGGATGGATGTAAGGCTTGAGGAGCCGACGATGAGAAGAAAGGAGCGTTAGCGCGGAGCGCCGATGCGGATGTGGAACTGGGAGTCGCGGCTTGGAGTTTGAAGTGGATTTACATGGGACAGGAGAAGTGAACTAATCTCTCTTCGTCAATGGACGCTACAGCTTCGTGTTTGCTTTCAAAAACTTAGCTTGTAGCAGATGTGTGCACATTTTCAGCATGACGTCTCTGATCCACTGGTGAAAGGACACTTTGATCCTCTCCTCTTTCATCTATAACTGCTTCGGACAACAAAGTGTATGCAGAAAAGTGGTGAAGATTGCACGACTGTCTGTGTCCTATGTGTTGTGTTGTGTTATTTTTGTTATTTTGACTTCAAAATGGCGCCGCGTGAGTGGCTGCCTTTCCAGCAGCTACTAT
>CAAKHF010005176.1:0-18013 GCA_901007745.1 Hippocampus kuda
ACACACACACACACACACACACACACAATTTGTGAAGTTGGGTGAGTATTAATCAAAATGTTTGGACATTCTGTGTGGCATCCCCAGGATTCAGTGTTGGTACCAAAATGTGTTTATATTGTATACTATTGATTAACGTAATGTGTTCAATCCATCCATCCATGTTCTGATGTCATGGGGCATGCTGGAGCCAGCCCATTTTCGGGCAGTAGGCGGGGTACACGCTGAACTGCTTGCCAGCCAATCGCAGGGCACACAGAGACATACAACCATCCGCGCTCATACTCACACCTAGGGACAATTTTAAGTTTTCCATTAATCTGCCACGCCAAATTTGGAATGTGGGAGGAAGCCGGCGTACCCGGAGAAAACCCACGCAGGCACGGGAAGAACATGCAAACTCCACACAGGAAGGCCAAAGCCAAAATCGAACCCCGCACTTGTGTACTATGAGGATGACGTGCTGGCCGCCCTAATGTGTTCTACTTATTGAAATGTGTATTGTTTGCAGGCGATCCCAATATCCGAGTTCATGGTGAGACAAGAATTTTCTCAGAATTTAAGTTAAAAATGGTTTGATAAAAACAACATACAAGACATATATTGATGAGTCCACCTGTCACCAAGGAAACATCCAGCTTCTTGAAGTGCTCTCGTGTTTTGTTTTGTTTTTTTCTTCTCATAATTTCTGCTATGATGGCATCCCGTGACCGCCCCTTAAAACCAGTCAAACAAAGTCCACAAATTCATGCTGGGGTTCAAGGTAAATAGAGCGGAGGCGTACCGGATGATGACTAGTGGCCTCGCCTCTGATTGGACGACGACGATCTTTAAAAACATGCAACACACACACAAAAGAAATTCAGTATATTTTGACCTTTCAAGCGTGTTGTTATTTGTTGTGACGGATTTGTACAAGTCATGAGCGGATGTCCGTATTTTGAGAGGAGACATTTGTACGTTTATTCTTTTTATTGTTTTTTTTATTATTATTATTATTACTATTAATGGGAGTTGACTTGCATGTCATATTTGATCATTTCATTTATTCGGTTTGTTCCCAGATTGTTTCAAAACCAATCTCTGGAGCATAAAGAAGAGCAAGATGCCTCTCAGTCAGGCGTCAACAAGGCCAGTAAAGGAGGCATCATCTATGGAGACTACCTCAAGGTACACAAACACCACCTGTCACAATGCACTGTTTGGCACTTTTGAAAATCTCCAAGTATTTCAAGTATTTTGTTGATGCGTTTTTGTTTTTTTTTTCCTCCTTGAAGCTGGATAAAATTGTGACGGCCCAGGTGCTGCAGAGCGAGCTGAAGGGCAACAAGATTCATGATGAGCACCTCTTCATCGTCACTCATCAAGGTGAATTACGTGCTAACTTTAAGGGAACTAAATGTCTGCAGCACTTTGTAGTAAGGTTAACTACCCTTAGGAAGGGTTTGTAGTTTACTTATAGCATGGTTGGAAACACTTTAAAGCTATAATGGACCCTTTCACAGTTGTCAACATGACTTACCGGCTCACTTTTAGGTATATTTAAGGAAGCTACTGAGGTAAAGGGAGCCTTGATTGTTCTAAAAATGTACAAAATACAAAGCAAGATAATATTTTTCATTACATTGTTCATTCAAATGTCATAAATAATGAATTATATTGGCCATTATTTAAAATGACATCACAATTGAAAAAAAAGTCTTAAAATAACATTTAAAAAATGCCATTGACTGCATAAAAAATGACTTAATGAAAGAATTCAAATCATTCAACAAACAATGATTTTAATAGATCAATAATACAAATAAAATTTAAGAAAATAATCAACTGCCATTCAGTAAATGATAATGGAGAAATAATAATCAAAAGTACAGTAAGAAAGTAACAAAAAAATGTGCATGAATAAACCAGAATGCTGTTAAAGAAATTTGGAATTAAATACTATTACTTAAAACACGTAAAAACAGTTAAATGAATAAAATAAATGGATAACATGTCACAAAGTAAAAATTAAATTTAAAATCTACAAATATGCCACTAGTTATTACAAATTGATTTCAATAAATTAAAATGCAATTAAAATGAAAATGCCATCATTTAAAATAAAATTATTAAACATTTAAAAAGGTCATAAACTATTTTCATTGCTTCTTAAATAGATGACTTTCAAATTGTATGTTGTTGGGGTCAGGCCAAAAACTTCCTCTGTCACAATTTGGTAAACTTAATCTTTTTTCACAAATCTATACGACTTGTCAGTCAACACAAATTATCAACCAATCTAAAGTGTTGGAATATGGCTCGCTCTCTTTCACAATGAAATATTAATGACTGAAAAAAATGTCACTTTGGGTATCTTCTAAAAATTGAAGATTTTGGCAGTTACAAGGACTCCGCCCGAACGATAAAATTATATTTCATAATGAATTACCATTTAAAGTAACATTTGTTGGCATGTCAAAGCAAAAACTCAACCCAACGAAAGCTCGTATCTTGAAAAACTGGTAAATCGGGTCACTCGTATTTCAAGGCACCACTGTGTGTCCATTTTTGCGATGCTAAGTTTTTAACAAGTAACCACTCATCGTTGATGTGTGCCAAATTACCAGTTTAGACCACCTGCGAAGCGCCATGATACTATATGCAAAGTTGAAAGTCGCAGTGCTGCTCTACTGTGCTGTACATTCATCCCTTAAGGAATGAGTCTTGTCCAAATTGAACTCGCTGTGATAGAATTGCCTCATAGCCATGTTTTGATTTATTATAAAGTAACCATGTCTAAGTAAAATGTCCAAAGAAATCTGTTGTGTGTTTTCATTGCAGCGTATGAGCTGTGGTTTAAACAAATTCTCTTTGAGCTGGATTCAGTCCGCCAGATCTTCATTAATGGACACGTGAGTCCCATTTTTTTTACACGCGAATGTTCATTCATCACATTACGCGTGATTAATATCAGTCACTTTCTTGTTGCTGTTGTGTGAAAGTCGACCGGTTGAAATCCAATCCAAGCAGCAGCAAACAATTAACCTTGTTTGTCGTCAATTGATCCGTGGATTGTTTTCGCAATTAGTCAATTAGGAGTTGGCTCTTGCGTGTTGGAAAGCGTTCCCAAATGTCACGTGGTGTTTGCAGCCATTCAGATTTCAATCAAAAGTATAAAAAGTCCATGTTGAGGAATTGATCAGGTGAACCTTGACTTGATCAATCCCTTGAGTGACAATCTTATTTATTTTCATTCATTCATTCATCTTCCGAACCGCTTTATCCTCACTAGGGTCGCGGGGGGCGCTGGAGCCTATCCCAGCTGTCATCGGGCAGTAGGCGGGGGACACCCTGAATTGGTTGCCAGCCAATCGCAGGGCACACAGAGATGAACAACCATCGCACTCACAATCACACCGAGGGACAATTTAGAGTGTTCAATCCGCCTGCCATGCATGTTTTTGGAATGTGGGAGGAAACCGGAGCACCCGGAGAAAACCCACGCAGGCCCAGTGAGAACATGCAAACTCCACACAGGGAGGCCGGAGCTGGAATTGAACCCGGTACCTCTGCACTGTGAAGTCGACGCGCTAACCACTGGACTACCGGGCCGCCCTACAGCAACAACAACAACAACAAATAATAATAATAATAATAATAATAATAATAATAATAATAATAATAATAATATTCATTCATTCATTCATCTTCCGAACCGCTTTATCCTCACTAGGGTCGCGGGGGGCGCTGGAGCCTATCCCAGCTGTCATCGGGCAGCAGGCAGGGGACACCCTGAATTGGTTGCCAGCCAATCGCAGGGCACAGAGAGACAAACAACCATGCACGCTCACACTCACACCTAGGGACAATTTAGAGTGTTCAATCCGCCTGCCATGCATGTTTTTGGAATGTGGGAGGAAACCGGAGCACCCGGAGAAAACCCACGCAGGCCCAGTGAGAACATGCAAACTCCACACAGGGAGGCCGGAGCTGGAATTGAACCCGGTACCTCTGCACTGTGAAGTCAACGTGCTAACCACTGGACTACCGGGCCGCCTCTTATTTATTTATGCTTGTGAATGTTTATTAGACGGCACATTCATCACACACAAAACATTTAGTTTGGGGTTTAACGTTGAGTCATCCGACTCTACCGTCATGCTCCAAACCTTACGCAATAACCAAAACGCAAAATGTTTCGCAATTTACAGTGACCCATCCGTCTTGTACATCTAGTTGGTTGGTTGCTGGATGCTGCAAACCAAAATGGCAGATTTCATGTGTCTTTTCAGCCGTGCATTTTTCAGACTATTTTGTGGATCTACTCTTGACATGCCTTCCAAAATACTGTTTATGCTGCTTTGTGAAAGTGGCTTCTGGGGCTGAATTTTAAAAAAAGATTGTAAGGTGCTACTGAACTGGGAAAGCCAAGAATTACTTTTAAATGAACGCTTCAAGTCGCAATGGCACACTTCCTGTGTCATTTAAGGCATGGTTTTTGATACATATTTGTTGCTCTACTGATGTTAGATATGCCTACCAAATCTCACACAGCTAGCTAAGTGAAACTGGCCTTGGGAGCTGAATTTGTAGCAGTTTTGAGTGAGGGGGAGGGAGGAAATTAAAATTGAAAACATGTCTTCTCTGTGCAGGTGCGAGATGAACGCAACATGCTCAAAGTCAACACTCGCATTCACAGAATCGTGATAATCTTCAGGCTGCTGGTGGAGCAGTTTGCCATCCTGGAGACAATGACAGCCTTGGACTTTTTCGATTTCAGGTTTGACAGTTGGCTTTTTTTCTCTCTCTCAGCTGCCTGCACAGTGTGCTGACTTGATGTTGTTGATTTGGTGTGCAGGGAGTATCTGTCTCCAGCTTCTGGCTTCCAAAGCCTTCAGTTCCGACTCTTGGAGAACAAGATTGGAGTCCCTGATAACCTGAGGGTGCCATACAACAGGCAGCATTACCGTGACATCTTCAAGGGTCGTGACGGCGAATTGCTGCTCGCCGCCGAGCAAGAGCCAACACTCTTGAAACTGGTCGAGGTAAAGAAAAATACTCTTAATAGCGGTGTCAGTGAACACATGTTGCGAGGTTTATTATTAACCTGACTGTACTGACTTTGGCTGGCTATTCATTTACTAGAATGGACATGCGTCATTAGACCTCAATCGATATTAGCAGTGCCACTGATTGGTTGCAAAGTTGTAGGCGGTAATGGCATGTAGTCATCAAAGTATGGAGTATCATCATGGCAAACTGTTTGACAATTTATTGACCGAGTGTGCTTGTTGATTGACAACTGAAGAGTCTTGCTGCCGAGGACACAGAACAACCTTTAGTACTACCCAATAAATGGAGCCACTTGAAGTGGGTAAATGTAAATCATATATTTAGGATAAAGAGTAAGATGATTCAAAAGCTATGAAATACCTTTTAGCATTCCACAACTAAAGTACTCACTAAAATTGATGAAAACATACCTATGATTTTAAGTACCAAAACATTTTCACTTAATAATTCTTACTCAAAATTCACTGATATGTGCAAAAATGACGAATGGGCTTTTTAGTCACTATTAGCTCTTGAAGATTCTTCTCATTCACCAACTGATGACACAGAAGCAGGAGAAAACTGAGGAATCGTTATTTTGCTTAAGAATACCATGACATGATCACAATTGGGTTAAGGATGGAACCCACAACCTCCAGGTTGGGAGTTGACCACTGTACGACTTGAGCTATGTCGCCCTGATTATTTTTTCACTAAAGATATGAATGTAAGAGCTCAGGTAAACTTATTCAATTTATGTAAGTTTATTAAAGTGGCTGCAAATTGTTACCGTACTTTTATTGGGTCGATTCTATAGCTTGTTGTTGTTTTTGTTTTGTTTCGTTTTTTTTTACAGAGTACATTTATTGAGTTGATTCTATCGTTTCCTGTTTTCTTTTTAAATTGTTGGTTTATGTTACTTTTTGGGTAACGTGTGTTGCAGATGTCAAATAAGTAGTGCGTGTATAAGTGACCATTTGTTTTATAATTTCTTTCTTGCCTAAAATAATCAGTTAGTTTTACCAGACTTTCATGGGTTATGTTTATCATTCCAATTTTTTTCCAGTGTTATAGTGGTATCAGTGGTGGTAGTTGTGATACTAGTAGTAGTAGTTGTCGTGCTAATGGTGGTTATCGTAGTACCTGTAGTATTAGCAATAATAGCAGAAGTAGTATTAGTAGTAGTAGCTGTTGTAGTTATGGTGCTTGTGGTAGAACTCGTAATCATAGTTGTAG
This sequence comes from Hippocampus kuda, assembly GCA_901007745.1. Classification (NCBI taxonomy): domain Eukaryota; kingdom Metazoa; phylum Chordata; class Actinopteri; order Syngnathiformes; family Syngnathidae; genus Hippocampus; species Hippocampus kuda. The sequence continues at coordinate 6,271 of CAAKHF010005176.1, forward strand.
TAGTAGTAGTAGGTGGTGGCTGTGGAATTCTGAGCAGTACTGTAATAGTATTCGTAGTAGTAGTGAAGGTAGCAGATAGTGGCAACAGTAGTAGTCTTAGAAGTTACGATGGCGGTAGTACGAGTTGCAGTCAGAATGACAGTTATGGTCATAACAGAAGTAGTAGAGTAGTCGTCGTGGTGGTGGTAGTTTTCGTAGTACTTTCAAATGACAGGGACTAACAATCTAGAATATATATGACATTCTGGAAGTAACTTGCTAGTGACACACTTTTTTTTAAAGGAGTGGCTGGAGAGAACCCCTGGCCTGAAAACAGATGGTTTCAACTTTTGGGAAAGTCTGGAGAGCAACATCTTTAATGGCCTTAACAAGGAAGAGCAAAACATTGAGGTAAGATAATAATAATAATCATCATTTTAAATGACATTTAAGATAGATGCAATGTCATGTTGCAATGTTTGTGGTCCGTAGAAAATGTCTGACTGTGAGGTGAAAGAGGAGATGATGGCTGAGTTGCTGAAGCAGAAGGAAGTCTTCATTTCCTTGTTTGACATCAAGCGTCACGAGCATCTGCTCAGTAAAGGTCAGCGCGGTCTTTCCTGAATTACTGTACAAGTCGCGCATTTGAATTCATCAAGGGTGTGGCTCACCAATGTTATTTTTTCCCACCAAGGTGAGAGGCGGCTGTCTTACAAAGCTCTGCAAGGTGCTCTCATGATCTACTTCTACAGGTAGCGACACATACACACTGCACCTTGAACTGTTAGTTGTGGTAGTAGAGTGATTGTACAATTGTAGTAGGTACTGCTAGCTCTGTAATTTGAGGAATTCGTTCTCCTTTTTTGTTTATGTTAATTAATTATAACAGTTTACTTTTCAGCGATATTACTGTAGGAATGATTATGAGCGTACATGAGAACGAGTGCTGATATCAGACCCATGAGCAAGGCACAAGCTCTGAGTGCATCCAGGTCTGCTGGGAGTTGAGACACTGTCGAACCAAAGCAGAGTTTAAGGAACTAAAAGGTTGCAGCAGACAACTGGTTAAAATATATAAAAAAAGAGAAGACATTAAATACATTTGAATACTTGAAAAAGGCTGAGAAGCCAATAAGGTTTTAGTAAGTAATTTCTCTTAGTGCAGCTATGATCGCCGCACTGGCTCAATCAGATGCCTTCCTCTGATGTTCCTATGAACAATGTTGCTTACCGTGGGGAAAAGTGAAGCCACCGGCAAACCTTTAAGTTGCCACTCACTAAGCCCACCTGACTTGAATACAATGATTTCTCTGCAGTGTTTTCACATTATTTTTTTTCCTCCCTCTCTCTCATGTGAAAATGCCGTGTGTGACTGAATATTTTCCGAAATGAAGTGGGAACGCTACGAATTGTTTGTTTCATGTCTTATAAAATCTTTTTTTTTCTTCATTCACATATTTGTAATTGACATGTTGATACTGTATTATATCTTCATGTTTTTACATCTATTAATGTTCATACTGTATTATGCATCGCAGTTGGCGGACATTTTATTAGAAATGGTTACAACGTACTACCGTTATCACGTGCTGGTTCGTTATGTCTCTCGAGGTACGTTGTAACAAGGTTCGACTGTAGTACAAGCAGCATCAGTAGTAGTACATAAAGTAGGATTTGGAGTAGTAGCTGTCGTGTGTGTGTGTGTGTGTGTGTGTGTGTGTGTGTGTGTGTGTGTGTGTGTGTGTGTGTGTGTGTGTGTGTGCGTGCGCGTGCGTGTGCGTGTGTGTGTGCTGACAATGAGGCCTCGCAGGCATTCAGTCCGTTGATAACGCCGCTTGTTGATGTCTGTTCAACTTAGGGAGGAGCCCAGGTTCCAGGTTCCATTCCAGCTGCTCACCTCCCTCATGGACATCGACATGCTTATGACAAAATGGAGATGTGAGTATGGTGGATGCCCCCCATAGTGCACAGCGATGATGGAGCAGGATGATCAAGTGTTTGGCCCTAGGCCTCAACGCACTAACAGGGAAGTTTGCCCAGCTAAAAAGTTAGACAGAAGCCTTTGGAGAGTTGCTCCACTCCACTTCAATATCGTTTTTACTCACCCCTGCCCTGGCCGTTGTAAATCAATTATTGACGTCTCTCTTTTTTTTTTCTTTTTCTGTTGTTGTTGTAGACAATCACGTATGCATGGTGCACCGGATGATTGGCAGCAAGGCAGGCACAGGGGGCTCGTCCGGATACCACTACCTAAGATCCACTGTCAGGTATTGTCTATGTGTGTATGTCAAGCCCTGCCTTGTAGAGAAAGAGAGAGATACACTACACAGCTCTATTCATCTTGATGTAGCTTGTCCCAATACTTTATTCAATATATCTGTCTACCTATCCATTGTAAAAAAAAGCCCAGTCGACTTTATACCCGTGACAGGCAGTGTTGTCTTTAGCCTCATTTACACAAGTGAGAGGAGCTAGTAGTAGTTGATAGTAGTTGTTGGAGTAGCAGTAGTCCCTCACGTTTGTCACGAGCCATCAAGGCTTTCTACGGATGAAATTGATGAAGTCTGGCAGTTTTGTCGAACATTTGTGGCTCTGCCAGAGCAGGCACAGTGCCACGCTTGGGCAAAGGTGTGCCATAAGCACATCAGAAATAATCTGTGCAGCGCTGGTAAAGCCCCTCCAGCGTTTTATTTTACATGTTAAATGTTTCTTATTCATTTAATCGAGTTTAAATAAATTTAGACGTTCACAAGTAGCCATTCTTTTCCAATGAAGTCCCTGTTTCCATGTTTGTGCTGCATCAGTACTCCGTGTGGCTTTGTGAGGGGAGAGTATGGGGGGCAAAGGGGCCTTTTATTTACTTGCACTTCAGGTTAGAGATTCATCATTGCTCTGTGCTCAACTATTTTGTTGAATGTACTTTGGCCAACTTCTGTTGAAAGCAATTGGAAATTGAGCATGCCTTTGCTGTTTATCATCCTTTTCATTGAAAAAACCAGAACCTCTGCATAAAGAGTGAAGCAATGAAAATGGATTGTTACCCCCCTCAACCATAAACACATTTTGTTCAAGCCCCCTCTAAGCCTCAGGAGAGAAAAAAATCCTGCAGCAGCGTCATACGAGGCTCCTCTTTCGATCTCTTGCTTTCTCTAATATATGTGACAAACAACTATACCACAGCAGGCATAGCTAAATTAAACCTTTTTTAGGCCGCAAGTGTGATATGGGGAAATACATATGCCATATATCTTTTATCCCACTACGGACCATCTCCAAGTTTTGATATGCCCTATTACGTATTGTAGTTGTATTGATCTCACCACCTGTCATGTTTGCCCACTCAGATTCCCCATGTTGCCTCGCCACCATTCCGTCCCCACGGTAGCCTGAAACTGTAAATGTGCCTTATAAATGTGCCGTTCCCTACCATTGTTCCCTTTCATATTGCCTACCTACCTGTGTAGCAGGTCGTTATCATTCGCCATGGCAGTACATTTCATATAAAACCCGAAAAAGCTAAATAAGGCTATATTGACACTGCAGGGTGTGATGTCAAATTCATTTTTTTTGTTGTTTTTTGTTTGTTTGTTTGTTTGTTTTTTTATTAAATCCACTCTTTTTATGTACTCATTCACATGACAAAAAGAAATGCAACTTCTTATGTGAGCGTAAAATGTCCGTGAAGTGACATCCATGCGCACAAAGTATGACATCGAATGACATGCACCAAAAAAAAAAAAAAAAAGTCACATGGGGCAGTTTTTACCTAAGTAAATATGGTCCCGCGTGTATGGGCTCATTTTCTCATTTCATATCACCAGAGTAGCAAGGCGGGAGGAGGTAGAAAGATTTTGGGGAGATGAGTCAAAGGTCCTCCTGGAGACATCGAGTAAAGATGACATCACGTCATTGCTGCGTGTAATAAATGAAGCATCTGCATGACTGAATTAACACAAATGTCCATTTTATTGCTTCGAGTGGGATTAAATGAAAGTCAAATGTAAAGAACGCCAACTGTTACTCAAAACAACTTTGTAGATTCACAGTCGTCAGTAGTCTCTCTCGAGAGCGCATACTGGGCTTTTGATGACGTACAGCTTGGATGTGTATGGGTGACAGTTCATACTGCAGACATATTTGCATACATATCCGATTTAAACCGACATACAAGGTCAACTTTGAAGAAAAATTGGGAATTGTACCATTTACACTGCTTGAAAAAAAAAAATCAAATATGTATGGCATCTGGGCAAAAAAAAGTCAGAATTGAGCTCCGGTGTGAATATCACCTAATTGACTTCACATCTTTCTTCGCTATAGCTAGTTAATGCTTGTTATACAAACACTAACTACCAGGAGACTATATTCCCAGTTGAACTATTTAATGGATGGCAAAAAGATTTCAGTACACAGGCATGGAGTATTTCCTGGCAGACCCTAACCCAAAATGATTCCTACTCCTAATCAACACTAACTGAGCTGGTTTGCATTTGTATGATTATTTACCTTGAACACATTTTTGTTTTCCTTCCAGTGACCGCTACAAGGTTTTTGTGGACTTGTTCAACCTGGCTACATTCCTGGTACCTCGCCACTGGGTGCCCAAGTTGAACCCCAATGTCCACACCTTCCTCTACACAGCCGAGTGCTGCGACAGCTCCTACTGCAGCAGCGAGGACTCCGACTAGCACAGAAAACGACAAGAAAACCATACAAACACACACACACAAAAAGACTCTCGCGTCTATCTTGTTTCTCTTTCCATACAATCACTGTGTTGACAGTTTTCCACTGTGCACCGATGACGAGCCTCCTTCTCTCGACTGAAAGGTTCGCTAAGGACAATTTGGCCATCCCGTGAGGATGTAAATACAATTACTATTCAAGAGAATAATGGTGGTCAGCATTTCAAGCAATTTGCACGTGGAAATCAAGAAAATACAATGTGTATATAATGTCAATATCATGCATGCTCACTCGACATAACATTAGGTGCACTTGCACCAATAAGATCCAAGAATTCAAGTGGAGAATTCAGCATAGCTCACTTTTGAATCAATATGTCAAATATCACCTGTAATATACTTTCTAATTTCTTGGTTGCTTTATTTCGTGAAATGAGCGTCAACATCTTAGGAACAGCCCTTGGAATAAGGCACCACCGCAACCAAGCATACAGGTGTACCTAATTTTGTGTCCGGTAGAGGAAGTGTTAAATTTACATGCTTAATATATATATTTTTTTATGCAGCCATTTATATAATCTTTGCATATGGAGCTGTACAATTTGGTCATACATGTTTGTTGTTCATAGAGTTTGTATTATAAGTGTTTATGCATACCTAAATAAAGCCAAGTACTGACGCCTCGGTAAAGTCATTTATTTGCATCATGTCAAACCAACACGGCTGCCACAGAATCCGCGATGCCTGGCAACACACGAGGCAGAGAATATTAATGTCACCCGGCCTCGATGAGATGCACAGCAGATACTCCCATCTTGGAAGTAGATGGGAATGTAAAAATCACCACAGGAAAATAAATAAATAAATAAATTAACAGGCATAGTTTACACTCACCGCAAAGGTTGCTGCCGAGTTTGACATAAACGTAACCCTCGTTTCCCCAGTCGGTGCCCCAGGAGTTTTGCACTATCCAGAAGGGAATTTCTCCTTAAAAAAGAAAAAAAAAAAAAAAGCATGCAGACTGAATTTACAAGGAGCAGAACTTGACCTGAGAGCGTAAAAGACTGGATGATGGTTTTGTGTAAATAAGTCACAATTCACTCAATACAACTGCTGTGAAAGTATTAAAAATGCTGCATTTTGACTTATTTGATGGTGTGTCTAGTGGAGGGGGAGGGGGATGTCATCTGTGCATGACTTTTAACGTTTGGATGAATGTTGTTTCGTTTTGATTTCATGTTCAATTTTGGAGCATGTGTGGAAGACAGGGGGTGCACCACTTTGGTGAGTGTCAAACGTTTGGGGAAACTCATCTGACTTGAAATGTCAGATTCAGATTTTTGTTTAGGGTGTTTGTGTCATGTTCTGTCTTGATTGTGTTCCAGCTGCAGCTGGAGTGAAGGGCGTTTCCCTCCAGCAGGGGCACCTGCCTCGTTTCTCCATTAAGCCTCGCTTTGTATTAAAGGACTCTGACTTCTGCCGCGCCTTGTCGGATTATTGACCTTGCTTGCTATTGTGTTTCAAGTGTGATTTTTTTTTTTTCCCCAGACATCTCGATACCATTCATAGTAGCTCTCAATTTGGTCCCAATAGCCTTGTTTGTAAGTATTTTTGTTATTCTCGTATTGCCCTTTGTTTTTGTGTTATTGAACTTTGGGATATTGCATTTGTGTATTCTCGGTGTTCTATTGAACCTTGCCTTTGCAAGCGCTTTTGGTTGCAAGCATTGATTTTTCTGGCACTTTGTAATTAGTGATTTCTGTTTGTACTTTGTCGGTGCGATTTTCTTTCAAAAATAGTTTTGTAATCGCTCTTTGTCTGATTTTTGGAATCCCAGTATATTAGTTGGTTCGGTCAGAATTTTAACAGTTTGTGGGTGGGAAAAGGTGAGACATTTTTGTCAGGAAGTTGAAGGTAATAGTGTGGCTTCAGAATTTTCAGAAACACTGATCTGAAGGCGGTTGAGAAAGGCTGATGCGAAAATACACAAAAGGCTCTGTTATTTCTTTGAGGTTATGTGTATGTGAGAAGGGGGTATACCACCTCTGCATGATGCCAAAGGGGATGTGTGATTTTAAAGGCTGGGGAAATAACCATTCAAAACTCAGTTTGGGGAAAGGCTGACTGAAAGTAACCAAAAACCGTTTTTCCATCCTAATTTTAGTGTTCGTCTGTGGGAGAAGCTCTGCACCTCCTGATGCGATGTTGTTGGGGATGGACTGATCTGAAAGTATACAAACGACTGTAATTTTGTTTTTATTTTTTGCTTTCAGGGGAAAGAGGGTGCACCATCTTTATTGGGATGCTGAAGAGGGTTTGCTGCTTTAAAAGTTTAGGTGAGTCTGAACTGAAAGTATTTAAAAGGCTTGTGTACAGAGAAAAAGGGCTCTCTAGCAGCATGTTAAATAGGGAGCATCGCTGCCTTTCCCAAACTTTTAAAGCCACATAACGCCTTTGACATTCTGAAAGTGTCAGCACACCCAATGTCCTTCAGAGCTCCCCCCAAAAAGTCCTGTTGTATACCAGCCATTTCCAAACTTTTAAAGCCACGCACCTCCAACATCCTGACAGAGGCGACGCACACGCTATCCTCTCCCACCCCCTACACACACACACACACACACACACACACACACACACACACACACACACACACACACACACACACACACACACACACACACACACACAGAGTAAAAAAGCAATTACCTTGGGACACATTTATTAAATAACCAAAAGGTTTTATTATTCTGTTTATTTAGGGTGAGTACATAGGAGAGGGTGCGCACCATCTGTTTTTATGTCAAAGGGAGAGCATAGCTACAAAATCTAGTGAAACGCCCACAAAAGTAAACGCAAGCGATGCTTTTTGGATGCTGAAAGCTCAGCCTTAAAGCTATCCACACCCTTTTGACATCCCATAAGAGGTGCCCCCCTCATCGACACGTCTTAAAAATTGCATAAAAATCCTTATGAAACTTTCAGATCAGTCTTTCTAAAACTTAAAATCACACAACCCCTTCAATCCCAACAGAAACCCTCTCTCATTAAACACATTCCTAACTCTTGCATAACATATTAGAGACTAACGACTGAATAATAATGGAACAGAATGGAAGTTTTGTTTTGTTTTGTTTTTTTTGGTGGGTTTTTTTTAAAACCAGGATCTCTGCAGAGTTGATTGTGTTTCTGACATTAATAGTAGATAAATACAAGGGAAACTAAAAAGGCAAGTCTATTGTTTATGCATTTTCAATGTGTTCTTTTGTATTTAATGGCCATATTTGGCCATGGGAGAATAATATTGGATTTATAACAATTCTCTGGAAGGATCAGTCTAATTTTAGACTTTCTTGGTCTCTTTAGTCCAAGGGCTTTAAATAATTTTTTTGTTTGTTTGTTTTTAGGCTGCGGTACAAGTACGGGACAAGTATAGTTGAACTCAAGGTGAGCTATTCTGGAAATGAAACACACACACAAAATGTAAGAAAAGCTGCAAAATACATTTGAAAGATGATGGTTAATAAAACAAAAATACTTAAAATAATTGCATTCCAAAATGTGGTTGGTGCAGTGCATGTTCTATCAGAGGTGAAAGTTGAAAGTGCTGAAAGGGGACTCTACAAGATGTTCCCAGCAGAGCCTCACAGTTCATTTGGGTCTCGGGTTAAGGTTCAGGTTATATCCCAGATTCCGGTAGAATAGGCAGTTACTTTCAATCACACCTTTGCAGGTTTCACTGTCATTCCTCATGTAAGCATTAAAATCTCCCAGCCCAATGAGAGAGTCCCCACCATCTCTGCGCCTTTCGAGAAGACTGGTACCAAAGCCCCAAGCCATGTGTCAGGTGAGGCTGACTATATCTGGTAAAAACTTCTCAAACACATGCCCGAGCTCCTTCTCTACCAGAGAGGTTACTTTCCACGTCCCTCAAACCAGCTTCTGTAGCCTGGGATTGGATTGCCAAGGCTCCTGCATTCAGGCTGCCATCCAGCTATGTATGCACCCAACCTCCTTGGTGGTGAGTGCATGGGAAAGGAGACCTACGTCCCCCGTCGGGTAAGGTGCAGGCTCGGCCATGCCTTCTACCATCAAGCCCAACCTCCATGTCTGGCTCCAGAGGGGGCCCCCGGTGGCATGCGTCCAGGCGACAGAAGACAATTTTCATATATCTTATTAATCAAAGGAGATCTATGAACTGTTCTTCATCAGGTTCCTCACTTTTGACCAGTTTGCCATGGGTGACCCTACCAGGGGCATAAAGCCTGAGACAGCTTAGCTCCAAGAATCGTTTGGACCACTAACCCCTCCACCATGATAAGGCTTAGGGAGGTGTAATAAAAATAAATGTTGTTGTTGATGGTGGGGAAAAAAAAAAAAACGCGACCGGCTGGCATACCCGTGGTATCATATCCCACCACCAGCACGGCGTGGTTGGGCCAGTGACTGGAGCAGTGGTGCTGGATGATTCCTCCCAAGTAGTCTTGCCAGCTGGCAGCATCCACGACAGCAGACAGAGGACCCCTCTCCACCAGCTCTGCCTTCATCGCCTCCTCCTGACCACTAGGGGGGATGGAAGAGCAGAAACATTAGTCCTGCGCAAAGGAAGACTATACAAAAACAATGAAAGACTTTTGTTTAATTTTCACATGTAGCAACTTTTAATATGTTATACTAGTATAAAATATTATTGTGTTGAATGTTAATGTTCAAAGAAATGTTAAAAGAAAAGAAGAAATGAAAGGGGGGAATTGTAATGGGAATTTGACAGTGAACAGTGTTAAAAATGTATCTTATCACTAACTTTTTGTACCATTGTGTGTGCTGACCATGTTATCTGTAGATCGACAAAGATGCTTGCTCATGCGTCAGACTTCACCCTGTTTTCTGTAAGTGTTGCTGTGCAAGACAATGACTATCCTGTGTGGTCTGACTTTAACCGCTCCTAAGAAAAATGGTACAGTTTGTTAGATACATTTTAACACTGTTAAATGTCAAATTCCCATTATATGTTCATAATAAAAACATTTTCATTGAAATAAATTCTGTATTTCTTCCATCCATCATCCATAATTTTTATACAAATAAAATCTGAATTCTTTTCCCACCATATATTTAGTTTTATTTCAACAATAAATTCTATTCCAACAACTAAACGTGTGTTGTTGTGAACCTGTAACTTGTTGAGAACAGTGTACTACTGAGTGGTCAATATCATGTGTTGACAGAGCAAACGTTCCATGTACTGGACCCTCCTCTGTCCTTGAACATCACATGATTTACAGTACCGATATTTTCAAATAAAGGGGTGTTAATTTTATTCTTTTATTGTCTACGCGCTGCAGAAAATAATAATACTGTGTCATTATTACCTGAAGTCGAAGGTGGTGAAGTTCCTCAAGGCGACGCCCTCTTTAGGATGGGAGAAGAAGTGACAAATTCCATTCTTGGCCTTGTAGGGGTACTCGGACTGTGGCACCAGATTCATTCTGGTCTGCGCGGATGAGATCATGTTCAATGACGATTAATAATGTGCTCCCATGTTCAAAAACAGACATGGGAGCTTAATGGAACAGTCTAAATTGTCCTTAGGTGTGATTGTGAGTGCAAATGGTTCTTTGTTTTTACTGCAGACAGTGGATCGCAGACAGAAGGCACAGAGCAAGCTTGGTGCCTCTGTTTTGGAGGAGAAAGGGTTGAGGAAGCTTGCGCTGATTTTATTTGAGGGGGCATGGTAGTCTCAGTGTATGGAAATGGTGGCTTCAAGGCAAACTCCCTGTTCACTAAACAAACATGGCTTCTTTTTTTTTAGGTTCTGCTAATGGTAGACACAAGTACCAAATTTTACATTGCTAAATGGAACTGGCTTTGGAGGCTACATTTTAGATTTTGTGTGACTAGCTAAATGCAGCGGCCCGGTGGTCCAGTGGTTAGTTCGACCTCACAGTGCAGAGGTGCAGGGTTCGATTGTCCAATGTAGAGTATATTATCCTGTACTGTATGTATTGTCCAATGCATGTAGCGGCACGGAGGGCCTGTCCTCCGAGACAAGTTTCTCCTACGGGAGACCAAAAAAAGTCTAATTCAAATTCCGGCTCTGGCCTCCCTGTGTGGAGTTTGCATGTTCTCCCCATGCCTGTGTGGGTTTTCTCCGGGTTCTCCGGTTTTCTCCCACATTCCAAAAACATGCATGGCAAGCTAATGGAGCACTCTACATTGTCCCTAGGTGTGAGTGTGAGCCAGGATGGTTTTTCATCTATGTGTGCCCTGCGACTGGCTGGCAACTGGTTCAGGGTGTCCCCCACCTACTGCCCGAAGACAACTGGGATAGGCTCCAGCACCCCCGCGACCCTTGTGAGGATAAAGCGAATTGGAAAATGGATGGATGGATGGATGGATGGATGGATGGATAGCCAAAATGCATGACTTGCTATGAGAGTGCAGCATAGCTTCTTGGGAACTATTTGTGGATCCGCTACTGATACACATGCTTACTAAATTTCATGTTGCTAACTAAAACAATTTTCGGGGGGTTATTTAATTTTATTTATTTATTTGTTTGTTTTAAGTTCAACGTACCCTCTGTAACCAAAGGAGAGCTTTGGTTGGGGAGCCTCCATTGCAGCCTCCATTTTGAAAGCAGCAGTCGATGACTTGCTGCACGCTGAGCTCCTCCAGCGGCATGCCTGCGATGGCCTTGGCCGCTTGCATGGCGCCCACCACGCTAAATGCCCAGCAGCTCCCGCACTGTAAAAGATGAATGATTAAGAAAAGCTAAGGTTCAAGCCCCTGAGGGAGGTATTACTCCAAATCCTGTCCAAAATAACTATCCTCACCAGCAGAAATACATTTTTCTTATCCCACCGCCATTCCAAAATTAGCTTCTTTGTGACTTTGTAAAGGAGACCGGGACAAAAAGATTTTCATTTTAATGCATGAGGCTGTCTACCATGGCGCCACCCTGCTGGTCAAATAATTGCCCTAATTTATCCTTAAAAAGCAGTCTATTATCAGGCACACTGCTCCTATTAGATGGACACACAGTCATCTTGAAAGAATTCAAACACCATCAAGAACAA
>CAAKHF010005180.1:15397-26229 GCA_901007745.1 Hippocampus kuda
CCGGGCCGCACAGAAAGAACTTGCCTTAATTCCGTTTTATTTATTTAGGAATACAAAAAATGTTTTATTTTGAAAAATTACCAGATTCTCCGTTACATCCGTCTGTGTCACGCTTGACTCACGTCAAACCACGCTTCTCCATCACGTGACCGATTTCGCGAAAAACAAAATGTTGGAGGTCGCAAAAAGTATGCTTAAAAGTGCGTTCGAGACAACTGGATTAAAGTAATGGCTGAATATTCTGAGATCGCTACAATAGCACTGTTGCTATTTCCGACATCCTACCTGTGTGAGGCGGGGGATTTCTGCAGCAACGGCGACTAAAACAAAATTACGAAGTAGACTGGACATAAACCACACACTTGAGGTGTCATTGTCTCCTATTACCCCGAGATGGGACCGTCTAGTTGCAGAAAATCAAGCTCAGGGCTGTGGTGAGTCGTCATTTTCATGCACTTTGAATTTGCGTTGTATCGTATTTTGAAGGCATTAATCATTACCATCGCAATCAGAGTGTTGTGGCCAGATTATACGCTCCTTGTGTTTATTATTATATTTCGAAAACGCCACAGTTGTCATGCAGCTCATACCATATTATTAAGAAACCTTTATTAATCTCGCAATGGAGAAATTCCCAATTATGTCATTGTATTAATCCGCCACATTTTAAATGCCGGTCCCTGAAAATATTGTCTGACATAAACCGGTCCGTGGGGCAAAAAAGGTTCAGGACCCCTGGTTTAAATCCATTATAGGCTGAGTACTAGTTTACCTTAGATGTGCACTTTATAATGTTATATTGCTCTGTTTTGATTCCATAAAAAGAGCTGTTAAAGCAGCTGTTGTTTGACAAAATATTTTTTTCACTGTTGTTGATGGACAGTAATATTTTGTGAGAGATTATGTGTGAATAACTGCTCCAAGTGAAAAATGTTCATGTAAAATTGAAAATCGAAATTGTTATTTCAGTAAATATTTGCATTTTGCACATAGAAAACTGATTCATGATTCCATGTTGATGAGAGCATTAAAATGGGGGAAAAATAGGACAAAAATATAAAAGGAAATTCAGAAACGATAAAAAATGCGTGAGTAATCACGATTAATTTTTAGTGAATTTGAGTTAATTATGACAGTTGCATTCTTAATTAGAGATTAAATATTTTAATCGTTTGACAGCTCTAATATACACACACATATATATATATATATATATATATATATATATATATATAATACACACACACACATACATACATATACACACACACACATATGAATTGTTGTCGGGATACATGCTTATAGGGCCCTGGAGGGGTCGTATACGTCTCAACTTTTTTCACCCCTGACCTGGTTTCATGTCTGTTTTATGAATATGGTATAACATAGTTCCTTACAGTACACATCCATGCCTATGAGAGAGCCAAGACAGAACCACACTTTATGAATGTCGAATTGTTGGTCTTTATGAGTGCCTCCAAGGCTCACAAGATTATCTCATTACAGAAACCAAATGGCATTATTTATTTTTTGAAATGCACTTCATACAGTGGAAACGAAAAAAAAAATCAACTCACCCCTGTTTTTCCGACCAGGCTTTTGTGATATTAAAAAAGAAAAAAAAAGAGACAAACATAAATCATTTGAAGACATTTTCAATTTATCAGCTTTCACCGATATAACGCAATTGAGAAATCAAAACTGGTTTTACAGGGGTAAGAACAGATAAGTGATTTTGTCACCGTCAGGCGGAAACCGTCTCTGTCCAAATTTGATTAATGCTCTGCATCATTTTTTTCACAAATAAATGCCTTTCATTAGTTCCCACAAGGTTCTGTGTGTGTGTGTGTGTGTGCGCGTGTGTGCGTATGTCTGAATGCATGTATTTATTACAAATTATTTTACTTGTTGAAATTCGCTTGCTCAACAAACAATTTTCAACCGGGGAAGTGGCTGCGTTTGGAATAAACCAAACTCTTTTTAAATGTGAGTCAGCACTCAACAGCCACCATTTAAAGTGCTTCTGAAGAGGTTGGGCATTGAGTATTGAGAGTGCAACATTTGCAACATGATTAGATTGTGCAAATGAGGTTGCATGACATGGAGAACTGAGCAGAGGGCCCTGAGTTGGATGACCTTCGAGCCTCAGCCAACAGCACGCTTTACTTCATGGAAGTTATAATCGGATGATTCAAACGAAATACATCTCTTACAACTAAATGGTGAGTGAACTCAAATCACCAGCTAACTTTAGTGTTCAGTATGTTTTATATACTAAGCAAGCGTGTGTACTCATCTGCTGCAAACACGAATGTGTCGACGATGCTGCAGGCACATTCCCTGAATAGGCAGGTAAGCTAATGTTCCTCAACACATGGTTTTTGAGTTCACAATGTACCTGCTACTAATCTGGACTGTGTTACCAAATTGTTGTGTCCTGTATAACGTACTGTTCTACATATGCTTGAGTGGAATTAATTTGAGAACATTCATGAGTAAATGTGTTTAGGTTTTTAAAAATAAAACTCTCTCGTGAAAGAAAATTAATTCAGATAACAAGTTCATAAAATACGAATCCTGGTGAAAAAACAGCCCTGTCAGAACCTCATAGTTGTCACGAAGCAAGGTGGTTGAGGACCCCAAAAAGCAGGCAGGAGAAAGGAGCAGGATGTATTTGAAGAAGTGTATTGATAAAACACAGAAAACTAAATCCTAAACAAAAGTCCAAAGTATCAAACAAAAACCCATTACTGAAGCTCAAAACAATCAATAACAGAAACATGACCAAAAACATGACCTAAACTTGACTGACAAACAAACATGACAGCAGCAAAGAGCAACAATGACCCAACCATGAGTAGTCGGCCGGGAGTCCTTTTAAAGCCACTAATTACCTAACGACCAACAGGTGTGCAGCTGCAGGGAAAAGCCCCACAGTGCCACCTGTTGGTCACAAACCGAAACATGACATTAGCTAAGGTTCGTGTCGCCTCTGTGGGAAACGACAAAGGCCCGTGGCTGACTAACTTTTTTGTGCCGTTAAAAAGGAAGCATTTGATTGCGACGGTCAAATGGGCCGGCGTCGTTAAAATGTCATGTTGGGAGGTCATTTTGGATGGTGCTAACAAGCTGCGCAACGAAAGACTCCCTCTCAAAGGTTAGAGACATTCCCCTTGGGGTTATGGTTATGCTGACCCACTGGCCTGTGGGGGAGGTGGGGCAGTTCAACTGATTTGCCCGCTTCCCTTTTGCTTCTTGCTTGCTGAGCGAAGGCCGTCTTGGCGGAGTTTCCGCACTGGGCGATCGCTCCCGCGCCAACCTTTGGTCATTTGCTTGAGGGAGGCTTCCCGAGTGGATGCATTTGTTGTTGCCGCCAAGAGAGAGGGCTTCTTCTGCAACCTTATTTTTGACTGTTGGAGTTCCAACTCCAGAACCGGCACTGGAGTAAAACATGGATTAGGGCAACGGGTGGGCAATTCCGGTCCTCGAGGGACAGTATCCTGCATGTTTTATATGTCTCTCTGCTTCAAATGAGCAGCTCATTAGCAAACCCTGCAGACGCTGCGTTATGATCCTGATCGTTTGAATCGGCCCACCTCTGGATTCGGGTCTACACCAGTCATTCGCAACCCACGTTCCCGCTAAGCTGCGCACGTAAGCAATTGCGCACTTCTTTCACCCTCTTCAGCGCACACCGTGACACAGCTGGCGCGCACCGTGCACAAACAACATTTCGACGCTCCTTCCTTCATTTCCGCCGCACTATTGCCGCTTCCATTCCAGTTTCAGGATTGCGAGCGAGTTCGCACACTCAGTTGATCTCCGGTAGTTTCATGCGTACATTGACACACATTCACTCACACCCAACCACAGACGAGAGACTGCAGGCGACTCGCGGACAGCTCAGGACAATCAGGAAGTCCAAATATGGACATAGTTGACGAGCCCCTATAATGAGGCTCTTTCGCACGTTTCCAAGGTCGGCTGACTAGGATTTTTTGTGTGTGTTTTATTAAACGACGTGTTTTCCATTATTTCTCAGTGGACAATGTGTGACTGTAGTTATCGAGAGTAGCTTCATGAATTGTGCTTAAAATAATGTGTGTGGTAAAATAAAAGAGTCGTATTTTCCGGACTATAAGGCACAGTTTTTTTTCATAGTTTGGCCAGGGGTGCGATTTATACTCTGGAGCGATTTATGTGTGAAATTATTAACACATGATTATGTCATTTCACCTGTTGTTTTCACATGAAATCACAAGAGGGCGCTCTCGGTCTGTGTTAATAAATCGACGATGAGTCTGACGTAAGCGACGTAGAAGAGGAAGCGGCGCATCGTCTACCTCCCGAGTTGGGGAGTTGTTTAAATTGCCTTTCAAGATGACATGTATGTTTTGGTGTTGGATTTTATCAAATAAATTTCCCCCAAATATGCGATTTATACTCCAGTGCGACTTATATGTTTTTTCCTTCTTAATTAGGCATTTTTTGGCTGGTGCGACTTATAATCGGGAGCGACGTATAATCCGAAAAGTACGGTAAATAACTTGGGCCGATTTTATTCCTGTCATAAATCTCTATTCAATGATGTCTTCTATTTTTAGATAAAGGGGATGAGAATTTTTTTTTCTTCACATACGACATCACGTACCTTGTTATGACCGCAGGTTTAGGAGTTGAATTGAATACAACTTTATTGTCAAAAAGGATGGGTGTGATACGGGTTTGGCCGTCGTGTGCATGTCTAATGTTGCTCACCGTGGTCCAAGGAATGCTCAGGGAGTTGATGTGAATGCTCAGACGGATGGAAATTCCGAGGGAACATTGTTCGCAACCATTTTTTTTTCCATCTACCTGTGATATTGATGCATCATGACACACTGGTCTCTCCACGACACTTAGCAACGAATAAGACTTTCTTTCATCCGCATCTTATCAACGACCTTTCGCATCCTCTCTCACCCCCTCCCCCCCACCTCCTTTCCATCGCGATTACCCAGCAGCCACTGGGCCAGGTGAGACAGACTATAATGCTCTCTCAAGGCCCCCAGGGGTCCTCGCAGGACATCGATTCCTCTGACCTCTCCGTGACTGCTCTTCTTCCTCCACTGACCAAAGTCTCCGGTGCTTCTTCTTCAGCATGCTTGGCTGCACAGCTAATTTCCCAAGGCTCGCTGTGGCAGACTATTAGCACCCGGGCTAAACATTGGCTGCCACAGACCGTTGCCTTGACGAGATCTATGAGCATGCGAGCGGCTGGAGAGCGTTTGCAGCAACTCCCGCTGGCAGCAACAAATGCTCTCTAAACCCCGATGAATTTGAACCGAGGTAGTGACGGTCTCAGCCTGACCGTGTTTTTGTGTGCAGGGTGAGTTGGAAAAGGAGATCTAGGATGTTGCTGCATTTTCTAAATGATAGTCGAGAGCTTGGTCCAGCCCTCAGACAGGTGGTACAGTCCAAAAAGGGCTGGGTCGGATAATCACCTAAAATGGGTCAAAAAGGGACTGACCCAATTTTGGGGGGGTTATTCATTTGACCCAAAAAAGTGGGTTGGTCCAACAAAAATTGGATTTTTTTTTTTTTTGGTCCAAAAATGGGATGTTTGTCCCCCCCCTAAAACATTAGTTTTGTTATGTGGGTTATTCATTTGACCCACTGTTGCATAAGCCACATAAGTTTGGACTAATTTGGGTCATTATAAACGCAGCTGTTTTTTTTCGGGGTGTGACAAGCTCGGCACACCTGTTGTTGGCCAATCTTGCCAATTTCTCTGCAATGAAATGAATTTACCACAGTTGGGCACTGCATCAAATCAAATAAACTGAAGACACTGACGTAGTGGTTGGCACATGTGCCCCGCAGTCAGAGTTTCTGGGTTCTAATCTTGGTTTTCTGACTGGAGTTTCGCATGTTTTTGAAGTATTATTTTCTTTGTGTGTTTCTTGGGTCGTCTCTGGATCTTCCTCCAACATTTCAAAAACACACATGTTGGCTTTAGTGAAGATGTAAAAATACTGGACATTCAAAACAAAAGTTGGGTTAAGGTTTCAAGTCGAACCCAAAGATTTTGGTCAAATTTGCCCAAGTCATTCCCTGCTTGACCCATAATTGGGTTGTTTTTGGTTGAACTGGTTTTTAGACTGCACAATCAGAAGTGGGTTGAGTCGCCAAAAATTCAAATGCAGTAAGAGTACTATTACTTGAGAGTATAACTCGAGTAAAAGTAGCATAAACGTCAGTCATTCAAATAATTCCTAGAGTATTCAGTGGGGGGGAAAAACCTACTCGCGTACTGAGTAACTGTTGAGTAATTTGATGTCGTTTGTTTTTTTTTTTAGATCGTACATAAAATGGATCTACTCACTTTTGCCAGGCATGCTGACACCTGTTTCGTTATTCGTGACACTTTGAGTTTTGCATTTGGAACGCACGCGGCCCTTTCGACAGTGCCAAACAGCAAATGTGCTGCGGCTGGTTTTCTTCCGCATTGCATGACACTTTGCAAATGCAGACCCAGGACAGCCAATTGAGTGTTTCTTGTAGGCTGAAATGCCGACATTTTTTTGGGCAGGCACAGATGACAGCGCACGACATATGTGATATTTTTTGGTCAACCATGAGTCCATTTTATAAACTGCTTAACCTCAGTCAGATTTCAGATGAGCTGAAGCTGTCGGTGAAAAAATGACCAAAATGCGGCGCATTCAAAGATGTGCTGCTAGTACAGTACTACGATCGCTGCAGGCTGACTGCAGGCAACTTCTGACCACCCCTGGACCCAAGTCAACACATCCCAATCCCCCGGAGGCTGAGTTGCTGAACAACTCTTCCATGACTAATCCCGCCCCGGAAGAGGTGACCAGAGTCTGGGGGGACTGTGTGTGTGTGTGTGTGTGTGTGTGTGTGTGTGTGTGTGTGTGTGTGTGTGTGTGTGTGTGTGTGTGTGGGGTTGTTGCGCTTCCCGGAAGCTTTGAAGCTCTTTGGCTGGCCTTCAACACTCACTCCAATCCTCAGTGATCCTCCTGGATGAAGCAAGACAAAGCTGGCCCCCGAGAAGATGTCCGGTCCAAAAAGAGGCGGCGGTAAACAATCGGTCCCCTCGCAAAGACACACAAGAGGCTCGTGGGAAGGGGACGTCAGGTGAAATGAAAAGTGCTCTCACCAAAGCTAAGCGAAGCTCATTCAAAAATAGAACGGCGGGATCTTTTTGGAAAATTAGACTGACAGTCCACAAAATCTGTTGCTGTCGTTGTAATAGCAACAGTGTTTTTTTTAATCGCTTTTTTTTTTCATCATTTTTGGAGTCAACTGGTGTTTGAATGTTTTTCATCATGATTGTCCTGTTTGTCCCGTGCAACACGTTGGTGGTGTGCAAAGGTGACAAATTGTGTCCCCGCGATGTGTTATGCATGCATGAAATGAAGAATGGAGCCATTGGAGTCGTAGTTGAGTGACGAATGCTTAATTTTTTCTTAGATAAGGCAGATGAGGTGGGACCAAAACAAACAAAACACAAAAAAAAGTCGAGATTTAATACAACACTGAGGCACGAAATAAACAGATCTAATTGTCATCCATGTTGCGTTTTTCAATTCGAAGGAAACATTCTGCTGCATCCAATTATAAGGATGCGATTTCCGCAAACAGACTCGCAGAAACGTCTTCTCATTTAGTCCACAGCTGGTAGATAGAAAGGGAAATGCTATTTTGCTAATAATGGACAAATTAAATGATATTTGGAAATAGCAAAGCAGAGCACACAAATTGCCCGCAGTGTTCCAGTTCAATATTGCAATTTAATTGATTGAATGTGCACAGCCAGACAGTAAAAAAAACAAAAAAAACAAAAACAAAAACGGGAAATGAGAGCATGGAGAGAAAAATAGAGAATATCAATTTCAATCGAGATTCAATTGATATCGAATGTATGCTAGGGGTGAGAACTTGCCCCTCATATGAGCCGGACTAGAAATGGATACAGCTGATTAAATAAGTTGTGTCGCATTTTGTGAGTCATTGCCGAGCGCTTCCATGCAACCGTCATGACACGCACAGAATGTGGGAGGTTTTATCAGCCTGCTTAAATTGATTTTCTTCTTTCACGGACTGCTGGAAGTCTTTCTGTCCTTAGCCATAATTAAGACTCAGCTACTGTGCACGGCGCTGAATTTCAATGTCTCCTCGGTAATATTTTGCTTCCTATTTGTTTCCTTCAAGGTCCTTTTTTTCAAGAGGAGGGAAGTGAAAGATACACATTGTGCATTGAAAACAACCGCACAGTTTTGCCTTATTAAAGTCAGTTTAGCCGAATACTACCAAACGAGGCCGGAGATGAGCTAAGTAGGAACAACGGATATTTAAAAACAAACAGTGGAGCAACACATCTGGACACAAAATACCCACAGTCGTATCTTCTTTATCCTCTGTGAAGAACCAGCACTGTTATTGCGACTTACAGAGGAGTAACTTTATCTCCGTGTACTTTATATCTGTATGGCTGAACTATACTGCCCCCAGGTGGCCAGGGTGCACACACACCAGTGGGAGCAGCACAATACCCATTGAACTGAAGCAAAAAAAAAAAAAAAGTGGCAAAATTGCTGTCATTCTTGACATTCAATGATATCATTGATGTATGTACAGGTATATGTAAGTACAGTGATGCAGAGTCCTATTTTTCCTTCTTCCTCCTGGGAGGGGACTATTGGCATTTCTACTCATTTCAATGGGGAAAGATGAAGTGTTTTGAGTTCAAATAAAAAAATCAGGCGGTTTTAAGAAGGACGTTCTCCTTGGCCAGGAAGTGTCAGATGCTCAGGGCATTGTGATCAGGTACCCACTTCTTCTCCTTTCCCAAAGTGAACGAAGCAAACGCTGCAGGATCTCTTCGTAGAGATGCTTCATGATTAAAAGCCAATTCTTTTTGAAAAACACAACCCCCACCACTGGACTAGACTATCAACGGTGTCCAATTAAAAATTGACCGACAGCTACTTGTTGATGTCCATGGATAGCCTCACTGTTGGAGACACTGAAGTCATTTAGGGTGCCAAGAAAAAAAAACAGGGAGAGTCAATTCGCTCCAGGAAAGTCACACGGCACATTGAACACTGCCTTATTTAATGCTCCACTGGTGATACCTTCTCCCCCCGCTGTTTGAGAGCTTTGTTTCCCCCCCGAGGATTGAAGCATCCCTTCCCCTCTTGCAGACGCCCGTCGACTCGGTTGCAGTTTATGAAACACGCGACGGAGCGCGGGACGTTCGTCACGTTTATTGTCGAGTTGTCAACCATTTGCAAAACACACTCCCCGGAGAATTCATGCGATCATTATTTATTTGAGCCTTTTGTTTGCTAATGCTAATGCTAACGTAACATCCGAGTTTAGAGGCTTTCTCAATCTCTCCAACAATGATCAAAATTCGGGACCGACTTGGGCGGCCATTTATTGTCTTTTCTTTTCAACACGCGACAACAACAAAACTTCACTCCGTCGCTTCCTTCTGACGTCACCACAAACGAGGCATGACAAATAGAGACCCGAGTGCGTGAACCGTTCTTGAGCCTTCACTAACATATACTGGGAAACAAATATTGATGTAAAACCCTTCAAGCAGCTGATATTTAGGCTTTTTCATTATAGTTGTTTTTTAATTTCGTTTTGACTTTTGTTGCTTGTGAAGGCTCTCAGTCGTACAGGAAGGTTCCATTGAAGAAAGGGTTCCGTCAGTCGTCATCTGTACCTGTGGGTAAAAAACAAAAAACAAAAAACAAAAAGGACGTTTCGCTTCTCTCACAGAAGCTTCGTCAGCGGTAGACAACTATTTACAATAGTTCCTATTTACAATAACTTGTTGACCACCAAGGGACATAGACATGCTGATCAGCCTAACTGAAAGTAGCTATTCAGCCCTAGCCCAAACAATAGGCCTAATCAAGACCCAACGATAGGGAATTTAGATATCAATGGGCCTCTTCACCTAGGGGCGTGACTAACCATCCCCAACCAGTCCTCAAATAGGCCACGCTCAGCTTTTAGCGCACATCAATTTCCCGGAGTCTTCACGGAGACTTCAGAGTTGTCTACCGCTGACGAAGCTTCTGTGAGAGAAGCGAAACGTCCTTTTTGTTTTTTGTTTTTTGTTTTTTACCCACAGGTACAGATGACGACTGACGGAACCCTTTCTTCAATTTGACTTTTGTTGCTTAAATTCAGTTTTATTTCGTTTTGAGAGCAGGATTGTTAGTGTTTAATCGTTTTTAATTCTTCTTTTCGTATGGGCTTTGCTTAAGTTTAGTTTTAGTATTAGTTTGAGTTTTTTTGATATGCACGTGGCGTATTTGTTGAGTGAAGATGAAAAAAATAAATCATTACAATTCCTGTTGTATAATAATGTAAACCACAATTTCCAAATAACTGTTTGACCTTCCTTCTTCTTTATGGCGGAACGCAATGAAGAAATAAATCCATTTAAATTAAACCCTGAACGCGTATGTTTGCAATTAACTATCAAGGATGAAAACGAAGGACATTTTCGCCGCAATTATAGTTTTATGAACATAAGATATACTTGCTTTTAAGTTCACCCTTTCATGCGCCAATAACGATAACCTGCAACCTGATGACATGATAAACTGTCCACTGCAGTAACCACCGTCCCTGTTAAAGCACAATTTTATTTTATTTTTTTCCATTTTTGTCATTGCGTTAGCTTTCATTAACTACAATAACCTCGAACAGGAACGTGCAGCAACACATGAAGACATTGATTGTAACAGTACTCACAGTCATATATTCCTTATCCTCTCCGAAGAGTTGAAACCTCTCTGCTG
>CAAKHF010005184.1:12958-29032 GCA_901007745.1 Hippocampus kuda
GGGGGGGGAGGAAGGAGGGGGGGGGGGGGGGGGGGGGGGGGGGGGGGGAAACAGGTTGGTGTACACATATTCTCCAGACGGCGTGTCCCAAAACAAATTAAACAGTAACCCCACCCCGACATTGCGGGGGTGACGTTATAGTCCACCCTTGCAATAATTGAAATCCCAAATATAGAACAAAAATCGATTTCAATGGTCCCGAATATTGTTCCGATCCCTCGTTGTGATTGTTGTTCAACAAATCTCATCCCCCCCGCCCCCAAACAAAAACTTACTCAGCACCTCACAATTCAAATCAATAATCATGTCTAAAAATGTACTTTGTTCACTATAAAATCAGACAGCCATTGCTATAGGCATTAAAAAACAATTAGGAAATACTAATTACTTAATTTTAAAAAAATCCTAATAATTTTGGGAAAAAATATTTTTACAACCCCTCAAAATTTCCAGAAGTGCTGAGAAACATTCAGTTTCCATGAAAAACTGGTCCTGCCCTATACTAGGAGGTGAGTAGGGCTCATCATTTTTTAGAAAGATACGAAGGACAATAGCAGCTCAATAACATTTCAATTTTGACACGGTTGACTTTTTTTGGGGGGGGTGGGGGAGCACAAAATGAGTTGTTGCCCCTTCAGTTTTCTTGTTAAGCAGTTTTGTGGCATCCTTGAATTGTAAATGTTACGCGAGAGAGCCCTGACAGCTTTTGCTGCTGGCGACAGTGGAACTGTTTTTAAGCATGCTTTAAAAAATAGATCATCAAAAGGGAAATGTGTGCAGAGCGCGTACTCTGCACATATTTCGCTAATCACAGGCTGGCATGTACTTTGTCCAGATTTAAAATATGTGCCCCCCGCCGCCACCAAAGCAGCCCTGATGAAAAACTGTGAGCCCCTGCAGCATTCAAATTTTTCCATCCTTGTTTCCAAATGGCGATCGCCGAATGTGAAGTGAGTGCTGTGCAGCGCGTGTGGTGCGAGCGGCATCCAACCTGGGACTTGCGGGCTGCATGGTATGGTGTTGCAGATTTGTTCTTGTACGGGCTTGATGTCGACGCCACAGTTCTGGCTGTGCCTTTTGTCCGCAGTCAGACAGCGTACCTCCCTCATCTGGAGGCCTTTTCCGCACGAGCGAGAGCACTGACACCGACGACACACAAAAGCACATTGTAGACCGCCGCCATTGCCATCCGTTCCATCTCACGGGCGTGCTTGCGTCTCACCGCGCTCCACTCGGTGGTGAACCACTGCGGCTGGCAATCGCCCATCTCGCACTCCTGCACGGCCGCCGGTTTGTCCGCGTGAGCGCATTCGGCCGAGGGCATGACGGTGAAATCGTTGGCCGTCTTCTGGACGCAAATGACGTCCCGACGCTGGGTTCCGTTGCCGCATGGAACGTTGCACTGGAAGACCAACGTCACTTGGTCAGAAGGCAAAATAAATGCAGAAAGTCGAAACGAGGCGGGAAAAGATTTAAAGGCGGACATTTACGCCCACGCTGGCTGATTTGAAATCAAGCATTCTTACCTGCGTCCACGGGCTGCTGTACCAACTGGCGACGGGCACGCAGGGACCCCCGTTGCAAGCTTTCAGCTCGGCCGGCTTCTCCCCGACGCAGCCGCCGGCTCCCTCGCCCTCTCGAACCCCTCCGCGCGTCAGGCACACCACCTCCCTCTTCTGCACGCCGGGCCCGCACCGCGCCGAGCACTTGGAACAATCGGAGCGGACGGCGGGTTACCGAGGAGAGCATCCCGTGCATTTGTCGGTGTGGGCGGGGGCGGGCGGGAGGGACACTCACGGTGGAGGTCCAAGCGGACGAGTACCAGTTGGTGACGCACGGGCCCATGTTGCACTCCTCGCTGCCCAGCGGCCGAGCCCGGGAACTGCACTCCATGTCGTTCACCACGCTGCCTTCGTCGCTCACGCAACGCACGCTCCTCGTCCTCTTGCCTACGCCGCAGTCCACCGAGCACTGTACACACACACACACACACACACACGACATGAATAAACCCTATGACCTCATGATTCATTTGGCCAAGTTAGTGTACTGCACTCGAGCAAATAGTGAACGATTAATCGCAAACGAGGCTTCAAGTTGTTTCATGCCTCAGTCATAAATTCTTTATCCTCCTAATATTACTGCCGTATGGATGAGTTGAGACGCCTCAAAGAGGCTTTACGAATCCCACTAGAGTTCTAGGCAATTTACCCCCACTGCAATATGATTGGCTGCCGTATCCAGTGGGATTTCTGACAACGGCTCAATGAAGTGTATCTTATACTGCCCCCAGGTGGCCAGGCAATGGAAGCACACCAGAGGGCGCAAGCATTCAATTGCAATGCAATGTGACAAAAACAAAATGAGAAATTTCAACTGGAGATGATTATTGTAAACATTTTAAAATAGTGTAGTCCCATTTTTTTGTAATAGATTTTACATTCTATACATTACTAAGCTTTTCCCAGGCTTTTTAGGAGAGGGTTATATTTTTAAATTTCAAAATAAAATTCATTTTTTACATTTGTATTATAGTTTTATATGATTATACCCCCACCACCCACCTCTCCCGCATAAGTTCCCAATTACGGCTATTCGTCTGATGAAGTACCGCAGTAATTGAAATAAAGGCAAAACACTGCCAAAGCGCAAGTGGTGGATTTGTATTTTTGTTTGTTACCGTGCTCCAGTCGGAGCCAACCTCCCAGTGTGAGCAGAGCTGCAACTGGCAGGCCTGGGTGGACTCGGGCGGGACCAGTCCGGCGCAGCGCTGGGGGTGGACCATGGTGGAGCGGTTGCCGAAACTTTGCCTGCACTGCAGCTGGCGTTGCTGCGCGCCGGGCCCGCACGACACGCTGCACTCCGACCAGGCGCTCGCCTCCCACCTGCTCGGACCACACGGAGAGAGAAACAACACCGTCACCAACACGCAACTTTACACAACACGCGAGACTGAACTCGGGCAATTAATACATTGTATCCTATAAGGATCACAGAATGACATTTATTAAACTCCCTCAACCATGAGACAATCTTTTTTTGAAAATAAAAGCAGCAGTCTTTACACAGCTCTGCTTCGAAAACAAACTAGTAATAGTCTCTCTTCCGAGGTGGAGGTCGTGCGTGCGTTTTTGCTCACAATGGCGGACAGGCGTGCATATTGCAAGGCTCTTCATCTGGTGTCGGCTTAGCGGCAGAGTCACATTTCCTCTCGGGCACTTCCTCATCTGTGTGGCGATCAATGCAGATGATCTCTCGATATTGATGGCCTGTGAGGAGAACGCCGGGGTGAGACGTGTACTTGCACTCGCACACGGCAGCCACACGAGGGAGACACAGCACGTCATTTCAAACTGGTCAGGGGGAGGCTCCCACCCAGGCTCGGCGACGCCATAGCACATGGCAGATGGGCTGTTTTGAATCCAGTGGTGCCTTGAGATAGGAGATGACCTCGTTCTGTGACCGCACTCGTAATTCGAAGCAGTCTTATCTCAAATCATATCCGTCTGAAATGAATGGAAATGCCACTCACCCATCACAGCCTTCACCCCCCCACCCCCAAAAAGCAAAAAGATTGTTGTAATGTGCATTTTAATGAGCGAAATTAGCTCTCCATAATGTTGCACTTCTTAAAAAATAGGCAGTTATGACAGAAATGGAACTCAAATGAATTCAACATTGTTTGTCATACAGTATTTTCTCAGCCTGCCTTGCCCACCTGGGGCCTGTAAAAGACAGATAGAAGGATACACTGTACTTGGATGTCTGTACTGAAAACATATGTCAGCTCCTCGCAGAGGATAAATAATATGTGACAGTTAGTACCGTTATATTGAATGTCCAAATATTTTGCTGTACCGTTTGTGTTCAACTATCAGTCACTCAAAGGGTTACATATGCGTTTATTACGTCTTAGCATTAGTGTGCATGCGAGTGTTTGTTTTCGATATAGTCCAACGCAGTGCTGTGTCCTTAGGTCATTCATTGCGCTCTTTGATGTTGTGTGTGTTTGCGCACTTGTGGTTGGAGGGGGGGAATTTAATTCATGTGAAGGACTTTGAGTTGCATTCTTCTATAAGAAAAGCCTGATTGATTGATACTGTAAATACATAATGTGGAATCTTCTTGTGTAGTGTTTGAGTAAGCTTCAGCTGGGAGTGGCATGAAACATCTTCAAGACTATTTTACAATTTGTTTGTACTGCTTCTTGCGAAGTGAGTTGAATTGAGTTCATTGCCACCATATCGCGCTCGCATCTCAAGTTTGCATTCGTGGGTCAGAGGACGAAAAAAAAAAAAAAAGCTTGTACCGTGAAAACCTCACGGTCCAGTTGAGTCATATTTCAAGGCACCATTGCACTAGCATCTTCCTTCGACGATATTTGCTTTGCGGCGTCGGCATCAGGTGCGGACGGAAGGGGGTGGGTCTGACCTTTGCCACAGGAAGTGGAACATGGCGTCAAAGAGCCCCTCCTCCACACGAACGGCGGCTGCGTGTCCAGTGGCAGGTCAGTGCGAGGCGGGATGCGAGCGTACCGGTTGGGCGCGGAGACCCGGTGCGGGGATCTCTCGCCGGCCCAGCGCTCCGACGACAAGGGTGCGAAGAGGGAGGAAGAGGAGGAGGAAGACGAAGAGGAGGAGGGGAAAGAAGGGTTGGAATGAGGAAGAGGAGGAGCGGCGGCAGGCACAGGTTCTTGGATGGACACGCTGTGGGCACCTGCGCACAAGGAGGACGCCTCCAGTCCATATGGGTCACGCATGCACACACACCAGAACCAGAACAACATACAACCCCCCCCCCCCCATTCAATGCATCATTCATTATTCCAATTTAATTGATGTCACTTTTTCAAAGAGATCTGCGATGAATGTTTGAACTTTTAAGCCGTGCGAATGTACTGACCGCGAAGGGACGCCCGCCCCTGCGTCTGCCTCTCACTGGGCGTCTCTCCTTCTGTCTTTTCCACGGGGATGTAAAACTCGTAGTCGATGCCCGGGTTCTGCTGGTGGAAAATGATCTGCACAAACACCAGGCAAGGGGAATCGTCAAAACACAGTCACATATAGACAGATAATATAACAACAATCGCAGGCATATATTCTTTATCCTCTGTGAAAAAAAAAAAACAACTCTTATTATGGCACCTTCCTGATTCATATAGACACATATAGACAGATAATATAACAACAATCGCAAATGAATTCGAAAATGATGTGCACAAACACCAGGCAAGGGGAATCGTCAAAACACAGTCACATATAGACAGATAATATAACAACAATCGCAAGCATATATTCTTTATCCTCTGTGGAAAAAAAAACAATTATTACAGCACCTTCCTGAGTCACTCCAGTACTATTAAAAGAGGTGCTATTCTTTATCCTCAATTGTGTCTGAATGAGTGTATTACACAGGACTGCCTCCTGGTGGCCCAGAGAAACACGCCACAAGGAGCAGCACGATGAACTGGGTGGCAGCATTCAATTCTAGTTTCCGAAAATAAATAGATAAATAAATCACAAATCCCACAAAATGGAGGAAAAAAAAAAACATGCTTGCGTTAACACGCTAAGAAGTTGTTGCTCGTAAATGCAACTGTACATCTTGACTCGACGAAAGTATTCCGCTGATCTGCTGCAGATTGTGTGCATGCATGCAGCACGTGCACCTCACGTGAAGCATACTCGGGCGGTCGAACAACGCTTACAATGTCCAAGGTCATCCAAACATAACTCAGCGGGGTTCCCGTTTTAATGTGCTATTTTTTTTTGCTATCTAAAAAAAAATGATACGTGTGTGTGTGTGTGTGTGTGTGTGTGTGTGCGCGCGCGTGTTGACGTGAAGAGACAGGACATGCAGAAAGTCATGCTCCGCTGGCTATGAATCCTAATAAGAAGGTTCTGATTTCCATTAGGATCGTGGAGAGTTTTGTGTGTTTGTCAAGCGACACCACCCACACGGAGATGTTGAATTTTCATCCATCTGGAAATGTTTTCACTGCATCCATTCACTCACAGTGCAACCTGAAGTTGTTTGATATGCCTGAAGGCTTTTCGCACACAGCCTCTGGTACACATTTGGCAAAGATATGACCGTACATTGCATCATTACAAGTTTGACTCGTAACGTTAGGACTCGATTCTCAAGACGAGCAAGCTCATATTGAGAAAAACATTGGCGGCTGGATCTCGAAAGAGGAGTTTAGCAATGAAGTAAAACGAGCCA
Organism: Hippocampus kuda; assembly: GCA_901007745.1. Lineage (NCBI taxonomy): Eukaryota > Metazoa > Chordata > Actinopteri > Syngnathiformes > Syngnathidae > Hippocampus > Hippocampus kuda. Next base: position 19,184 of record CAAKHF010005184.1, read on the forward strand.
AAATCCGGTCATTGAAGCGGATGTTGTGTGAGCGTTTGTTGACTTTTTTCGACCTCCTGGCCCGAAGTGACTGCAGACAAATCTGCTGATGACTCCCTTTTTCTTTAATAAAATCTTAGCCTGGGGTTAATGTTGTTATTAGCCGGCCCGCTTTCGCCAGTTTCAAGATATCTCCTTTAATCCCGCTCTCATGCTGACACAATGTTGTCTCGCACCAAGATCTTGACACACACGAGGGGAAGCTCAGCCTGTGGCCATGCATGCTTTTTCCAATTTTGTTTGTTCTCTGATGTCAAATAGTTTGTGCAGTTTGTGCGGATGCCACTTTGGTGCGGAAGACGCCATACTCACATAGAGCTGCAACTGTGTGCTGGTGGGTCCGGGCGCCCTGAGGGACTCCCCTCGCTCGTCTTCCCCCTCCGCCTGCGCTCGAGGTCGGGCGTAAGTGAAGGTGGTCCCACCCGCCTGGTATTCCCCCGGGGGGTCCACGGCCCAGCGGCCGTTCACCACCGAAGCCCCCGTTCCGCTTCTCATGGCTGCGGGGTGAACAAGGTGTGTCAGAGGCACTAAAGTCGGTTAGTCAAAACACACCGGGGCACTCTCATTAGCGAGCGCAAGCTGTCAAGACAAATAGACACGCTCACTTGGCTTGGCCCTCAAACAATGTGAGCCTTATCTTCTCCGACTCTGCCCAGCCACAACATTTACAATCTCCCGCTAAAGCCAGCAAACACCCCCTCGAGGGCCAAACTCGCACTTTAAACAGACACAGTGGTGCCTCCAGATACAAGTTCATTGCATTCCATGACCGCACCCTCGGCACCAAAACACTTGAATCTCAAATCCTTTTTCCCCAATGAAGTGAATGAACGTGTAATTTGTTTGCCCCCCCTCCCTACCCCCTACAAAAAAGGAAAAAAATAGCACTCTGTAATATTCAATCCATCCGTTGTCCGATCCGCGTTATACTCACAAGGGTCGCAGGGCATGCTGGAGCCTATCCCAGCTGACTTCGGGCAGTAGGTGGGGGATCACCCTGAACCGGTTGCCAGCCAATCGCAGGGCACACACAGACCAACAACCATCCGCGCTCGCACTCACACCGAGGGACAATTTGGAGTGTTCAATCAGCCTGTCATGCATGTTTGTGGAATGTGGGAGGAAACTGGAGTACCCGGAGAAAACCCACGCAGGCCCGGGGAGAACATGCAAAGTCTACACAGGAAAGCCGGAGCTGGAATCGAACCCGGTACCTCTGCACTGTGAGGTCGATGAGCTAACCACTGGTCCACCGGGCCACCCACTCTATAATATTGTGTTTTATAAAAACAGAGAAATCAAAATACAAAGCATTCAACAGTTTGGATGTTATACTTTAATACTGCATCCAATTCTGTGTGCTGCTCCTTCTGGTGTGCCAACCTTGGCCACCGGGGCGCAGTATAAAACGGCAGTCACGACAAAAGTGGCACTCCGACCACGACTACCGCTTCTTCTACTGTACCACTTCTACTACTCGAAGTGATTCATTTACGATACTATTTTGGGTTCACAGTCATGCGATGTCGCTCACTCAATTTTGTTCTTTGTTTTCGGACTGTTGTTCCGCTTTCACCACCAGGTGGCAGTATACGGTTCTATTTAACCTTATGAATTGAAGCGAAGAAGAGAAAACGAAGCATTCCAAGATCAGTCGCTTTTTTCGCTGAGGACATTCCGAAAAGATGACGAAATACCTCAATCCTCAGCCATCCTGCATTTTGCGCCTACCGAAAGCAACTGCTCTCGGTTGATTATGTCACGCACTTCTTTGGGCATGATTATTGATTGATATTGGATTTTCAAAAGGTCTTTTCTATCAAATAGATCATAGATCTACGTAAGATATCGACACAGTGGGTCAGGAATAAAGCAATTGCATCATGTTACCAATTGATATTTGCTTTTAGCAATTCTCCGCGATGGCTTTGGCCATTTTTCCTTTGGTATAAATTATCCGCAACATCCAGGACAGATATTCATCATGATTCGTCATGATTCAGGGATGAACGGGGTTTGGCTGTCAAGTTTTGTTTTGTTTTTGTGAGCCGCTCACCCAGGTAGTTGGGACTGGCCCGCCTCTCCGTGATGTTAATAAAGGTGGCCCCTGCCGGGATGTCCAAGATCTTGTGGTAGCCGAGGGGAACGCTGACATTTTGGAAGCTGCCCGTCACCTTCTGACAAGCCGTGTCCCGCCCCCCGCAGACGCCGCACTTGTCCAGCACCGAGCCAGAGCCCAGGACGCCGTCGCAGCCCTCCGTCTGGTGGCCACCGGAGGAGGGTCGACACAACAAAAAAAAACAAGGGGAGGGATGAAGACAAATGGACATTCCGATCTTGTAAACATTTCACATGCGTTGTCGGTGTTTATGTCGCTGATGTTGTGCAATTCGGACATTTACGAGCGTGACCGCTGCCAAATGCCGACGGGGTGAACGAGGGCAAAAGGAGGCTGACCAAGCGCCCGCTTTTACGAGAATAGGTCCACTTTGGGACCTTCTTTTTATTGTGGCTTGCCTAGCCGGGTTCCCACGGAGCCTTGTGTTCCGATTAGAATGAAACCGAAGAACCAAACGGAATGAAAATGCTTCTTTGAAACACCTCCATCAGAATAAAAAGGCCAAATTCAAATGGAATTTCACGGGAATTTGCACGGGTGGCGTATTCCGGAATAGCCAAGCTGCGTCCGATCGGCACATTCTCCGTCTTGATGGAAATGCGAAGTGACGTCGTCCGATTCGCACTTGCAAATGGCAGCGTCGTCTGCGACGGGAGAACTTGTTTTGAACTACGGTTTTCACCGATTTATTGGTTGTGGTTAAAAAAAGCACCCGAACCAGGTGCCAACCTTTGGAATCCAGCTGCCGTGGCTGCTTTCCAGCGCTTTTTTGTCAGCTGCGAGTGTGCGCATGCCATGCCGAGAATACATAATGCATAGCGAGGAGAGGGTAACAAAAAAAAACCCCACCAACAACAACAAAATGAATAAGACTCGACAGCTAGCATGCAAACAGGGCTTTGGACCCGCGTCACTGCTATAGAGTGCCTTGTTGTCAGCAGTGAGTGCATGCGCATCGCAACAAGAAAGGGGTAAGGCGGATAAAATTGCATTCGCGTTTCCAAGTCGGGGAAGAAACATTTGATTGACAGTCCAGTGTTGTTTCTTCACATTCAGCGTTCGTAAGATTTGATCACTTTATATGCTCTGCGATTTTATTTTATTTTTTTTTGTACGTGAATCTTTTCAATTTGGCAGGTTTGTGAACGACACCCTTTCTCTGCGGTATGCCCAATTTACAAGGCATTCATCAATTGGCGTCGCCGTCAATTTTTGTGTAGTCAGGTCAATGTCGGTCATTAGAGCAGCACCAGTAAATTGTCCTGACTGCCATTATGTGGCGGTTTGGACAAATTATTGGACAAAATCTGTCATTTTCCTCTAAAATAATGTTAATTCTTAAAAATGTCATTTATGTTGGTGAAAAGAACCTCTGGACGTCACGAGTGAATTTCGCCGCACTCACCAGACATTGTCCTTGGACGCACACATCGTTGGAGGTGGCATTGAAGCAAGGCGTCCCGTCTCGCACCTGCTCGGCCTGCCGAACGTAGAAACGATAGCCCGCCGGACGGCACGTCAGCTCGCATTGCTTCTCCGGGCCGACTGAAACACACGTCAAGAACGTCAACGGCTAACCTTGCATTCAGAAATCAAAGCGAGAACTCTGTTTTTTTTTTCTTTCTATGGCTTTCGATGCAGGATGACCAAACGGGGGCTCGGGTCCAATGGAAGCAGTAGAGAACATCGCGTTATTCGGGAATGCCACTTGAGTTCTACGCAGTCGTGTCAAAGTGCGGCAGCCTAGTCATATTGCAGTGGGGATTGTCCTGGGATTCGTACTCACGCTTCATTGAGACGTCTCAGCTCATCTGAGCTCATCAGCAGAGCACTGATATTCGTCATTCGACAAAGGGCATAAAGTGTTGTTGTAAAGTGTGTTGACTTTCTCGCAGTAGTAGCGCAATATCTCAAGTCTTTCTGGTGCGACGCCAAACATCCGCTTTCAGGAACTCAGGCTCCAAACCAAACTGATCAGTCAATTCCCCAACCCTGCTCGCAAGTGAGCACATGCCCACGAGAGAGCGAGACCTTTAATCACGAGCAAGGGCTGAGATTTACGAGGAGCCCGGGAGGCCCTCGCTTCACCGTGAAATATATGGAACTGTTCATGGAGAGGGGGAGCGACCCGAGGGAGTTGGAGGGTCGCTTTAAAAGAAAACGCCAAAAGGTTTTAGCACTCACATAGACTACAGAACTCCGATACGTCACAGGGGAGTCAGAGTGGTCCGCAAGTGGATTTTTTAAAATGGGCTAATGTATTACGTGTTACTCTAGACCAGCGCTTCTTAACCTTGTTAGGGGTACTGAACCCAGCCAATTCATATGCACAGTCATCGAACCCTTCATGAGTGAAAAATAAAAACATGATTTGTTTTATTTTTTATAAATTCAACACGTAAAAAACGCATTCATTAAAAACAGAAAAAACGCAAATACAATTTCTAGACATAAGTATACGTTTTTTTCAATTGAAAAAATGAACCGTGCATGACGTACTATCACACTTTGACGACTGAGCGAACTAAATTTCCCGCAGCACTGATTGGACATGCAATGTCATGTGATCATCTGCAGCCAATGATGGCCAGGCGGGCGTGTCATAACTAATTGACATGTCGAGTCAGGTGTGTCTTAACCTCCACGGAAGAGGCTCCGTCGAACCCCTGAGACCGATTCACCGAACCCAAGGTTAACTCATTCACTCCCAAAGACGTTTTTAAACGTCTTTTCAGACTTGGTCCAGAATTGGCTGGTACTGAATTAAGAACCACTGCTCTAGACTCTTGACTGCAACGCAGATATGGAGCATTAACGGCTAACATGGCAGTGAACCTCTGCCTGGTTGTCGATTTGACGTTTTCCGAATTCTACCGTCCTCTACCCGCTGTGTCGCAATTCACTTTGTGCTTCTTCGTTGCACTTCATCTTTATCACAGATTGCCTACCGCTGCTAATTCGAATGAACTGTAATCCCACATTGTTCGCCGCCCATGTTGATGGCCTCAACCGACGCCGCCACTCAACACGCAGGCTAGCATACGGTTTAGCCAGTTGACAGCCAGCCAAGTGCATTATACATCCTCGCTGGCTAACCTTCACATCATTCACAAGCCAGGCGTGACTTTTAAGGGCACAGCATCGATAGTTTCACAGCACTTGAACCTAAACGGTTCACATGTGGACAGGTAATATATAAAGAAGGAGATTGAATTTTCGACTCCTCTGGGAAGAATCTGGACCCGATGTCGAAACGGGTCGCTGGAGATGTCTTTAACTTTCAAGCCCTGCCTTTGTCCATAACAGCGTCATACGTTCCATTCTCTCCCTAGCGTTAAAAGAATGAGATGATCTTACTCTCGGAAAGAATGTGTTTCCAAATAAAGACGATTCCTTTTTAAAAGTGACAAAGCAGTTGCGAAATGACTAACACAGGCAGCTGGTGGCTCCAGGGATCGACATTCTCTCGGCGGTAAGAGACTGGCGGTGTTATGGGGTTAAAGTCCTCCAGCAATGGACGGGTCTGTGCTTATATGAGAGATAGACATGAGCTCATAGTGGCAGAAAAGGGTCACAGATTGAGTTGCGTATAGGAGGGGGGTGTGGGGGTGAAAAGGACATTTTTAACGCTGTATCACTTGTCTCCGCTAAATTACTCGAAATCCACCCACAGTTCCACGCATATACAAAGTATATTTATACTCAATATAATAAGGCATAAAACAAAAAAAAAAAGGAAGTGGTTTCTTCTCCAAATATTTTGACTTTGGAGATTTTGGAGCTGGTGTTGCAAAAAAAAAAAAAAAGTATGCGTGTCAATTTATCTCACTGTGGGTCCACTCTCAGTCGAATGACATATCGCTAACATAGGGCCTCCGGGTGGCGCGGTTCAAATAGCAGATGCTCAACGTCTCCTTGGGCATCAGTGGTAAAAAAAATCGCACACACCTGCTCAGGTGTCGTATGTGCGAGTTTGAAGAATGAGCGGCATTTCGACATGAAAGCACCAGAAAGGGTCCAAAATGCAGCAGAAAACCACGAGCCGACATCAAGTCAAGTTAGGCGTCACCGTTGCTTCCCTGCTGGATAAAGTCAACATCGTTAGCTCATTTAATATAACCTGCCGCTGCTAGTTAGAACGAATTGTCATCCCTCCACAGGACCGACAACAGTTGCTGGTGCTCTTTCAATCGCTTGACTGGATGAATGGTCTCAAAATACCTTCACCGCAAGCGCACCTTCGCCCACCTGCCGACGGCCTCAACTGCTACCGTCACGCTACACGCACGCTTGCTAACGCTAAAGCCGGTTCGCAGCCGGCCAACCGCGCAGCCTCATTTTCTCGTTTCCATGTCACTCAACAGGCCACCCGCCTTTGAAAGGCAGACACGCATTTTGGCATCGCAGATTCTACAGGGGAGGAGCTGAGGATTGCGACCCGAAGTGGAGAAAAACAATACCTGTTTGTTGCTACATATGCGTGAAGCTTTAACGTCGACATAAATTCTACAATCAGAACTCGGTTGCTACCTTTGTGAATTTCATCGAATAAGGAATGACGAGTACACTAAACATGCCGACCGAAAGCGAGAGGAAGAAGCCGAGTCCCCAGCCTGCCTTTCTGTGTCTCTTTCCATTCGCTCTCAGAGTTATTTTTTTTGAGAGATTAGACTGTAGGCAGTGGCAGTGGGGGGGAAAAAAGGTTGGCGGATCAAAAAGTGCTCTGCGCGCGCATGCTCGTGTAGCCTTCGTCCTCACTTGCTGGTCACTCTTTTGGTCAATCTTTTTTTGGGGGACAATATCGAGCCAATGTCTGTTGGGCCTGATTCTCTCCTCCGCCGCTTCTGTCCCTACCGTCACTCTCAGAGCTCACTGGTGTTCAGACAGTGGAATATTTGTCCTCTAAATATACTTCCTCCCCCGCTATCGCTCCATCTAAACACACTCTGGCAGAGAAAGAGAAAGCGAGAGGCAACGCTGGGGCAGGAAGTGATGGGAGGGGACGCTGGGGGGCTGGGGTTGGGGATGGAGAAATTGAAACAAAAAAACAACACCTGCACGTACAGCGCTTACAGAGGACTTTTGAGCGCATTTCAGACACTTTGGGAGGCCTCGGCATTGGGCATCGTGTAGACTTGTGTAAATATCGATCCGACTGGCAACAGGCAAAATGGCTGCCGGGAGTTCAGTTATGGCAAATTGTTTTGAAAAGAGGGCACGTCTCAAACTGCACACAAGCACAGAGAACCATTCCCCTGCACGGGACTGCAGTTTGTCATTCACATTCACGTGCTCGTCCCTGTCGGTAAAGTCCTGCAAATTGCCCTATTTTGGATATTTGGAGTTGCGCAAAAATTTGGTGGCCACCCAATGGGTGTGGACTGAAGTGAACACGCTCAAGTTGAGCGCGTCAAAGCTGACGTCATGTGCAAGGACGCGAAGAGTGGAAGTGAACTGCGGCTTGTTCTCTCCGGCGTAATCAAACGCGTACGATTGGCCGTGGAGCTTCCCGATTGAGGGCGGTTGTTTTTCTTCACTCCTGACTTTCTTTCTACGTTCGCCTCGCTGAATGACAAAAGCCAGAGTGGATCGTGGTTGAAGGACTCACTGCGGGGGAACTTTTCAGAAGACCATTTCGCTTCATATACAAACAGGAGAGAGAGAATAATATTAAAAATCTCGGTAATTTAAATGTTTATGGAAAATACGCAAAATTGTTTCGAACATAATACTTTCTCCCCTTTGATTTTATTTTTCATAATGAAGTAGAATTGAATAACCAATTATTTCAGAAAATCGACATTATTTATGCAAGTAGGCTGCTTTAGAGTGCCTCGTTGTCCGACGTGAAGGATTTTTTTTTCTCCAAATGACAGAAAAAATGAAGAACTAATGCGAGGCAATTTTTTTTCCAGGATTCTTGATCATGTAAATCAAGGGCTTTATGTCACGATCGACAATTTCTATTTGAAATGAGACGTCAAGGAAAATCGCACTAAGTATGCAACTAAAAACGAGTTCAATTTACATGATGACGAAATTTGGAGTCTCATAACATCTGGAAAAAGTGAACAAAAATCCCTAAAAGTTTAGGTTCTCCAAGTTTATATCAATCATGTATTAGTTGTTGTAGTTCTTCGCCACTTTGGGAGGGGGAGGGGAGGTTGGGGGATTTCCATTTATTTTCAGGGCATTTCCTGTTTTGGAAATATTTTCCGGCACTGTTTGATCAAAGATTACTGTTTCTTTGAGGAGGCGTTTGTTTGTTTGTTTGTTTTCCTCCCCAAATTCTATTTATATCACTCTAAATTAATAAATAAATTATTCAACAATAGTTTGTCTCAGAATCAAACGAGCCATGAAGCTCGTTATGGCCCGTGGACATCAACTTATCGTCAATGATGACTGTCTGATGATCATCTGCAGTGGATAGAAAAAGTCCGCACACCCCATGATATTTTTTTTTCCAAAATGAACGTGAGCTCAAACCAGCACAACCATACTGCATTAAATTAAAGTCGTTGCAGAAGTGTGCACACCCTCATAGCTGGGAATATGGCTGTCCATAATGAACCAGACACGTTGAAGCGGATGTCAGCACACACCTGCCGTCGTTTCAAGAAAGGGCCTCTAATTCAACTCAGAGTTCCAGCTGCTCTAGGAGGCTTTTCCTGACACTGCTTTCTTGCAGCTGTTGAACGCGTTCTTCTTCACAATAGTCACGCAGAGGAATACGTGATTATCATTTTGATCATTTTAAATTTTGCAATTAGCAATTCCGCCAGACGACGAGTCAACTTTGCCACGCTTGTTCGGCCCAAACATATCGACGAAGAATGCAGAGGCGCTGCGTGCAAAGAGACGGATGGGGGCGGAGACATATGTGGACAGAAATGTTCACGCGTAGACATCCATGGAGACCAAGACGCAACAGTCGGATGTGACGGAATGTGCTGGAATGTAACGCCCCACTTTGGCCCAATCTATTGCATTGTAGAGGGGCTACGGCGCATGTGAAACTATTAACAGGAGTCGACAGATGAAAAGCTTTGCGTCACACAGAGACAAATGAAACAACTTTACGCATAATTATCGATCCATATTGCAACTATCCCGCTTATCCCGGGAAAGAAATGCACACCAAAACAGGAGAAAATGTGTGGACACTTGTGCAAAGACATTGTTTCAGTTGTTTATACAACAACAGTACAAACTCTCAAAAAGATCAAAAACAAATTTTTGGGTCAAAATGGTGGAAAATATGACGAAATGACTTTTGCTGGTTTCTTTTTTTTGTTTTTTGCGACATCACGAAACGTGGCATTTGAACTGGATGTTCAGATCCTCAATAGTGAAGTTTCTAACAGTGTCCTACATTCCAAAGCCAGAAAGCCAAAAGAAAATAAAAGTCGGTCAGGCCACGTCGCACTTCATGTGACACTCGCATCCTATCACCTCCCTCTCGCTGCCTCACATTTCTCTCCGGCTTTTATCTCATTCGGCAGGAATCTGCTGAGAACTGAGTCAAAGCAGGGAGGAGAAACTTGGCAGCGATGAAGGCAGACAGAAGGGGAGAAGTTGGACAAATGAGGGGGGAACAGAAAAGAAGGGGAGAGGGTTTGTGTGTGTGTGTGTCTGTGTGTGTGTGTGTGTGTGGGTGTGTGTGTGTGTGTGTGTGTGTATAAAAAATG
>CAAKHF010005186.1:11443-33691 GCA_901007745.1 Hippocampus kuda
ACATAGCATCTGAGCTGGAGAGCTTCATGGGCCTGATCCAGACGGTGACGGGCTACGTGAGGATTCGTCACTCCCACACACTTGGATCCCTGTCCTTCCTCAAGAGTCTGCGTTACATCAACGGGGAGGAGCTCATGGACAAGTAGGGCTTGTGTGTGTATGTGTGTGTGTGTGTGTGTGTGTGTGTGTGTGTGTGTGTGTGTGTGTGTGTGGGGCAATGAAGGGACCCGATTCTGACAACGTTATCAAAGAAAGTACATCAAGTTGTTGTCGATTGAGTGTTAGTGTGAATAAAGTACATCAAGAGGTCACGTTGACAGCTGTTGTTGGCGACATGAAAATGTTTATCAAAATGATTCCAGTGTTCCTGTAGGTCCTGGAAATTGTACGTTAAGGTTTGAAGTGCCGACGTTTTAAATAGAGTGCTGTTTACTGGGCGGCAACGATTTCTTTTCATACTTCAAGCCATCTGACTGGCTCGCTCATTTGACGAATGTGATATGATGAGTTAAATTACGTAGAAGGAGGCTCTCTCTTACTGTTTATTTGTATTTGTTGTGCTGGATTTGCTTATTTTTTAGGGGGGGTGTCTAAATCACACTGTGAAATACTTAAAATTTGAAGTTGTGTTTTTTGTATGACAATATTGCGAATCACTATCAGTTGCATTGAATGAAATTTACGCTATAAATAAAATTTGATTGACTTTTTGATGAATAAGGAAACCCAGCACAATAAATTCAAATCATGTAGGGAACAAAGCCCCACAAAATCTGTTGTCATTTTTACCAATTTATTTACAATCCTTACAGTATTTTTTAACCCTTATAAATGAGTTTTTTTTACATATATTTTTTGCATCAAGCTAAAGAAAATGACCAAACAAATGACACAAAATGTGTGTGTTGTTTTTGTTTTTTTTAACTACAATATATTTACTATAGAAAATGAATTTGGTTGTCTCTCTCTGGTGCGAGCTTTTCATTGGACAAGGACAATATGTGCATTAAGATGTCATTTAAAATTATTCATATAAAGCCTTCATTTGCTTTAAAACGTTTAAAAACAGCTGGAACTTGCTGCCTTTCAGTCACCTCCTCACTCGGATATCACAAAGTTATGAGAATAAGATGTGTTTTTTTTTTTTTTTTTTTAATGGTCAGTGGTGTCATGGGAAAGTCGGTTGCCCCCTTCGCATAGTCCCTCCCGGGGTAGAGTTTCACTCCGCGGAAGGCTGTTGAGGATGGCAGGCATTCCCTTCATTCCGCGGCTCTTGAGCTCGAGTATGTTCCAGGCTGTGCATGGAGTGAAAATATGACTGCATCATCTCAAGTCAACTCCTATGCAAATGTAGACTTGCACTCCATGATTTGAGTCCTCATTGTTGCTGTCGTGCTGAACCGGAACAACTGCTCAGGGAGAGGCCTGCACCAATCACCTCAGTGCACTGAAATGTGGACACACATGTGGAAATGCATTTTTTATTTATTTTTTGCTTTTCTTCCTTCATAAAAATGACCACTTAACTCATTCACTGCTGTGGATGTTAATTTTCTTCAACTGGAAACTCACCGTTTACTGCCACCAACTAAACATGTTCGTCAAATACATTTTTCACCGAGTAGGCTTGGAAGTGGGTCTCGCCTACCTCAGTGTAATAACGAACAGATGGCACGGATCCCTGCAGATGGCGGCATATGATCTCTTTAGATTTGTGATCAGCACAGCTTCTGAGTTGAAGATAAAGATTAGAGGGTGTGAATCTTGGCCTGTCACGTTGTTTATGAGGAGGATAAATGCCAAGACGGAAGTTGAGTAATTGTTGCAACTTGATACTCGATCTTAGTGTCTATATGTATGGAGTAGCTATGTGTTGCAGTAGTTAGTAGAAAATGTTTTTGGATCAATCGGCATTGGTCACAGTGTGTTTCATAGTTCATAGTCTTTTTTTTTTTGTTGCTTTATAATTTGAAGTGTCACCAAAGCACAAAATAGTAAGTCAAAGTCACTGTTCTGATTGACATGGTTTTTTTTTGTTTTGTTTTTTGTCACAATGAAGCTTTTTGGCAAGTAATCGGTGTTTTTGGTCGAAACCACCCGTGGTCTACTGTTAATTCATAAACAAGGAAAAACACTCGAAACAAACGTTCATGTTGTCATCGAACAATGTTCTGTTCATCCTGAATGCTCAGTCAATTTTGCAGCAAAATTTGGAACTGGAACTTTGATGACAAGCAGGGAATGTGTAACATGATTAATCTTCGACAGTATCTCCTTTTTAAAAGTGCCTTTGTGTCTTGCATCAGGTTGTATTCCTTCTCTGCCATCAACAACCAGCACCTTCACAATCTATGGGACTGGACCCAGCACAATCTGACCATCCGGGCGGGACGTCTCTTCTTCCGCCTGAATCCTAAACTCTGCATGTCCGAGATCCACACGATGTGGGAGAAGACTGGAGTCCGGGACAAACCGGAGGAAGGCGACTTCCGCAACAACGGCGAAAGAGCCAGCTGTGAGTTTTTGGGGCAACCCGTGAGGCACGGGCAGTCGGTGAACGTCTCGCCGATCGCCCTCTGTGATCGTTGCAGGTGAAAGTCACATCCTCAAGATCTTGTCCAACAGCACGTCCAGCTACACCATCCGTCTGACATGGGAGCGCTACCAGCCGCGGGATTACAAAGGCCTTATCAGCTTCATGGTCTACTACAAGGAGGCGTAAGTGCTCCAAAAGACGGCTCGTTATCCTGTATTACACACTGTCATTACGTATAAATAGCTCAACATTGAGGCTTGATGAAGGGTTTTCGATACAAAGGCCTATGTTGGGACGGCATTTGTTTAAGCTTGCTTTTTGCATAACTATGCGCGTTTTGCTGCCAAATGGCAACCGGGGGGAAAAGACAGTTATTTTGTTTTGTTTTTTTTCTAATCTCAGAATGGTCGCCTTGATATTTGCACCATCGGTGTTTATTTTCTTACAACCCGACCGTGATTGCTGCTCAGAATTTTGCCAGGGCTTCCTGGAGGCATGGAATGCTTCCCCCCCCCCCCGCCCCCTTTCCTTTGGCAGTGACAGCAAATCATATCCATATTTGTATTTATATTGCACTTAATTGAACTGTGTTTTCTTTTCTCTTCTTTCTTCTTTCTACCCACAATCTTGCTGCTGAAGGCTGTAAATTTCCCCAGTGTGGGACAAATAAAGGATATCTTATCTTATCTTATCTTATCTTAAATACGCATTTGTAAATAATGAGCTAAGAAAAGCTCTTTCAAGTCGGATTGGTGTCTGCAGACATAACCTAGAATTAGTTTTATTTTCGAACTAAGGAACGAGCAGATGTCATTCGGGGCCATGTTTTTGTGCTCCCTCGCCAGCCCTTCTCAGAACATCACCGAGTTCGACGGTCAGGATGGTTGCGGCTCCAACAGCTGGCACACGGTGGACGTCGATCTTCCTCGGGACAATAATACTGACCCGAAAGTCGGTATTCACCACCTCAAACCCTGGACCCAGTATGCCGTTTTCGTCAAGGCCATTACCCTGCGGGTAGAGGACAAACACATTCCCGGCGCGAAGAGTGACATCATATACATTCGCACGCGCCCATCGCGTAAGTCCCAGACACTACACTAATGTCCCACTTCTGTATGCTATTATCACTCTTGATCAGAGTTTTCCAACTTGGGCCAATATTTTGTATTTGAAAAATCTCCCCGAGTGGTGGGACAACAAGAGACTGGAAGAATCACAGAAAGGCATGAAATTGGATGTTCTTGGAAATGTATTGGTCAATTCACGTTTGGCTTTGGGTTTTTTTTTTTAAAACTTTGTCTAATTCTAGAAAGATCATTGAGGTGAAGTCCTCATTTTTTAATTACGTGCAAAGGAAATGGCACAAAAACTAGGGCTGAACAATTAATCCATTAAAATCAACATTGCAATGGATTAAAATGCAATTTCCAAATCGTAAAGGCTGCAATTTTGGGGGGGGGAAAAAACAGTAAGAAAACACAGTTTCGTTTCAGTTGGTCATTTGGCTTTATTTTTCATATTTATGTACAGTATATTTTATTTATAATGTATCTTGGTAAGTTCAGTACTAAAGAAGTCCATCCAGTGTGTGTGCAAAATTTACATACAATTGTTTTATGAAACATATCGATTTATGTTTACAATGTACTTGTTAGGTAGAATTTTGTGAAGTCGCCTGAGTGAATACTTAAAATACTGCAAGTCAAAATGCTTAGAAATGAATACCTCTAATAGAAGTAGATAAACTGTATGATATTAATTAAACAGTTGTTGGCAATCACCGTTCTTGCCCGCCGCAGTGCCAACTGTGCCCAAAGACCCCCGTGCCTACGCCAACTCCTCCACAAAGCTGCTGGTCAAGTGGTCGCCGCCGCTCTTCCCCAACGGCAACCTGACCTACTACCTGGTGCGCTGGCAGCAGCAGCCAGAAGACCGGGAGCTCTACCTGCACAACTACTGCTCCAAAGGTCAGTTTGAAATCTCTTGTGTGACTCGATGAAACCCCAACGAAAGCAGGCCACACACATGCCAGCGTTCAAGCCAATAGAGGCGATGTTCGCACAACAGCTCGATTTTGTGGAATAGAGTGCTTGGCAGGGGAGACGACTGACAGGCGTCTGTGAATCTGCAGTTGTTTTGAGTTACAGTTTAGTCTTTATGTTTGACCTTAGTTCAATGTCACTTGTAAAATGAAGCAGAAAGTGGACACAGCGGCAATCACGTGATGTCATCTTTGGTAGACGTCTCCTTGAAATGAGGAGATTGAGGAGCTTTGCCTCATATTCCCCAAAATATTTCTACCTCCTCCCACCTTGCCACTCTGATGATATAAGATGATAAAAAATGATGATAAAAATGAGAGCCCGACATGCGGGACTATATTTATTTCCGTCAACAGTGGCGCCATGCGACGTCTTGCTTTGTGCGCATGCACGTTCGATTGGGAGTCACGTTTGTTTTGTAATGAGAATGAGTAAATCATATGATCGGATTTAACAAAAAATCCAAAGGCCCGGTTGCCAAGTCACGGGTGGAGGAAGAGGAAAATATGATTCCTTCAGTAGACAAGAGACACTGCAAGCACTTTGAGAATATCAAGAGATACAATTTAATCAAAACTTGCATTCAAACAGACAGTTCAAATACAACCAAAATGGCTGCCGCTTAAGTGTCTGCTTCTCCTTAGGTGAAGTCATATTTACGCACAATCAGGCAGTTGGTGCAACTGCCCCCCACACCCGATCTGGTCTTTCAGTAGTCATAATATGTATTTTTCTAACAGGCAATGTCATGTAAATTAGCCCCACCGTTGCTCACAGTCACATTTTTGGAAATTTTCAGCTCACCAAAAATGTCCTTGATTGTGTAATTTCCCACAACCAGGCACTCCAGAGACCCTACTATTTGCATACAAGGAATTAAAAGTCTTTTTTAATACTAGGTCCCCTTTAACATCCCTTATTGTGGCTGGTGCTTCTTTTGGAATAAGTGTCACAAAAAAAAAAACCTACAAAGAGCAAAACTTGGCCAGAATGCATCCTTTGATGTCCAACGCAAACTCGTGAGACTTTTGAGGCATATTTTCTCCTAAAGTTCCAATGGATTTCCAACTTGAATGGCCTCAGAGACATTTTGACTTGAGGTTCGCTGTATCAAGATTTAGTAGCCCTGTCTATGGAACTCTTCCAGGAAACTATTGAAAAAAAAAAAAAAGCTACTTTCTCTCATCCAAACTAGATCTGAAGATCCCAATCCGGATCCCGGCGACAGGATTTGCTGATATGGAGGAGATCACCAAGCCCACCAAGTCGGACCTGTATGGGCCCAAGAAGGGTCCATGCTGCGTTTGTCCCAAAACCCCCGAGGAGAAGGACCGGGAGAAGGACGATCGCGTCTTTTTAAAGCTCTTCGAGAACTTTCTTCACAATGCCATCTTTCTGCAGAGGTACAGTTACAGTCGGGGGGGGGGGTTGCTGGGAGCAGGGTGGAGAGGTCCTTCCTTTAGATAATGAGCCATTCAGGGCAGGTTCCAAAAGTGCAATTTATCTGCCTTTTTGTTGCCATGACAACAGGTGGAACATAAGTGCATTTGGACGTGGCAGCTTTGGGGAGATACACAAACAAAGGCGACGACGTAGCTGTGATTAAGCATTCTGAAGGGACTACTTTGGCTGCTCGCTCTTAAGATCGCTTAGTCGTCTTTGTTCTCCCGCAACAGCTACCGACATCTGTGTTGTGTTAGCTTTGCTGGTGGCTGCGGATGCTTCGCGCCTTTTCAAGGCCTTCCGCTTTCGCCCTCTTCGCATCGACGTGGATAAACACTCCAGATGTCTGCAAATGGCTTCAAACAATCACAACCTCAATGCACTTGTCGGTTAATCTGATCAGCGCTCAGGAGGTATTTTATAAATCCATATTGTAAGTGAGGCAGCCGTACCGCTAAAGATCATTCATCCAAGTCTTGTTTTTTTTTTTTCTCTCCCCCAATGCTTATTTGGAATTGGATTGATGTGGTTTTCAAAATAGGAATGATTACAAAAAGCTGACTTCTTATTGTAACTGAACTCATATCTTCCACTCTGGCTGTCTGTTTGGATGTCTTACATTATAGCTGCTCTCTTGGAGGAAAATTCTGCATGCTTGTTGCTCCATTCAGATCTCAACATTTCTATGTTCATTTTTATTTTTTATTTTGGGGGGGGGGTCGGCTCCTCCTCCATTATACAAAGATGGTAGTCTTTCAGTCGAGGTGTATCACTTCAGCATCCTTCCTTGATGTAATTACTACTTTCCTATTAGCCGGGGCCTTAGCGCCATCTTGTGGGATCTGAGATTTTTATAGACACAACCAAAAAAACAAATTGATTGAGTAAATTTGTCAATAGCGAACTGTGAATAAGTGCCCAGCGCGGCGCACTTTGGCTGAGAGGAGCGAGGGAGCAAGATGAAAGAGACACCGCAAATACAGATGCCTTTTGGCTCAGATAATGTCCAGTCCTAAAAAATAAATAATAATAATAATAATAATAATAATAATAAGTATGATGCCAGTGTGTGCTAGTAAGCACCAAGGACAACATGAGTAGCCCACGAGTCTGTTCCAAAAATAGCTTACTGGCAATGGGACAATGTGACTTACAAAGAAGAATTAAAGCAAAATGGATGGATGGAATAATGTTCACATTTGTTGATTTAAACTTAATATGGTTCGCTTTTTTTCTGCAACAAATATTCTAGATTTTGTTTCAAAATAAAATAGATTGTGTTCATTGGGGGAGAGGGGGATGATGTTTTTATTTACCTAAATATTTTAACACTGTGATGCTGCGATATTTTACACCGTTATCCTGAATTCAATTCAGTTGGACTGTTTGTGTCATTCAAACCCGGATCCCCAGAACTGTGAAGCAAACGCCACTATACACCATTGAAAAGAAGTTAAATGGAACCTGACTGATTCGTTGAACAACTCTCAGGGTGCATTAATCCAAAGTGTAGTGGGATTCATTGTCGTCATTGTCAAGCGTGCGTTTCTTCTCTCAGCTCAGCTTCATGCATCTGTCCATTGGCAGCGAATATTTTATTTATTTTTTTCCCCCTGCTGGGGCCGAGGCATTTCCAAGAAATGTACATCTGGATTGTAAAATAATATGGAAAGAGCCCCATTGCAGTGTCTCGTGAACTCCAGAAGACAAACACAAAGTAGGAAAAACAGACAAAGATGTTGGCTGTGTGCAACTCAGGCCCGGCGCAAAATAATGTGTTCCCTGTTGGGCGGAGGTGTCGTCACGGCTTTCCTCCTAGGATTCCATTTCGTAAAGGTTGCTTTTTTTTTCTTTTTTTTTTAAGCGGGTCAGGTCACGACACTGGCCGTAAGTAAGTCACTTAGCAGTAAGGTCAAGCGGCAGTCAGCTGACGACTCGCTCATAACTGACACCATTAAAAGGGACTCCTGGTACCTCAGCCGAGACGAAAATACAGTCACACATTTGAATATATACTTCACTGCCCTGTTATATTTGTAGTGGCTTTCTCTGGATTGTACCACACCAGCTATAACTGCCATGGAGGAATGTTTGCGTGTGTATGAGAGTGTTTTTTCCCAGGCATCAATCGTCCTCTTGTCTCTTCAAAGATGTACCCTGCTGCACTTGACTCGCGGTCATGTCACTATTCCCAATTGAAAATCTGACAAAGGGCTCGTAAGGCAGGGTGGTGGTCGACTGGTTCCTAACATGGTCACCCTTTGTTGAATTCCAGAGTAAGAGTCCATGCATTGATTTAACCTAAAATGCTTTAAAAAAAAAAAAAGGCAGACGTCATGTTCAATATCAGGTGAGGGTCCTTGAAACTGTCTCTCCCAAGGATTGTTGCTGAGTGAGACGACCAGGTTAACAATAATGTGAATTTTTTTATCCGAGGATTCTGTCATGACCTCGTCAATTTTCTCATTGCCGGGATTTATATAGCTTTTTTCCAAATGCTCAGAAATAAGAACTTTTTTTTTCCCTTGCGCGAATCATTTGGAGCCAACTGGCCTGCGGTGTTCACAGATGACTGTTAGCTCAGACTGTGCTGCTGTCAGCACCTGTTTGCCCTCCGTGATGACAGCCTCAAGCTTGGGCTAGACGGAGAAAAATAATAACTACCAAAACTTTAAATTAAACCTGACAGAACAACCCAAAAATGAATTAATAACAAATGTAAATAATAATGTAGTGACATAATAGCACTAAAAATCAATCAATAATATCAATACCTGATGTGAAAAAGAAACTTGTGTCTTTATTTATAATATTACTGTACTTGTTTTTCACAGATTTGGAAGAATGTATACCTTTGAGTATTGTTACATTACCTGGCTGTAGGTACTTTATACTACACTGATGCAAATTTTTTTTATTAGCCTGTCAATGCGATATTACATTGAATGTCAGCATGAACGCTAGCTAAAATGAAATGTCTTGTATTCAAAAATACAATATGTAATTCATTTTGTAATATGTTTAGTCAGTCTTATAGTAAATTCCAACTGGGGCGTCATTCAAAAGTTTAGAGCACATTCGGGCAGTGCAAGATAGCATTTGTCATTTGCTTGCTAACCAAGCAACATGGTGCATTCACGGTGCTTTCAAAACACAGGCACTTGTCAGCACACCGCACGCCGTTCGGCACATTTATCTTTTTTTATTCGATTCCGATGTTTTTATGATCACGAAAAGCCCAAATCGAAATCTGGATTAAATACCAATGAATCGCCCAGCCCCACCTTGAGCTTCTGGCAGCTGGGCGCTACAAGCGCTACAAGCTCCAGTCGGCTGTCGTTTCCATTCAGCCAATTCCAATTTGTCATTATGATTCAATAGACTTCGTGTTTGGGTTCCCCCGCTCTCTCCTACTACCAAATAATCTGTCTGCCTCGCTATGATCCGTCTGACCTCATCCGGCTGCATCGCTCCGCGGGGAGTAGTATGCAGCATCTGGACAAATGGCACACAGGCGCGTGTACACACACACACACACACACACACACACACACACACACACACACACACACACACACACACACTGACGCGCACACAGAATCATGTAAGCATGTCCAGCGGGATGTTTAAGCTTTGTCTAAAACGCTCCAAACAAGCAATTATGATTAGCTATAATTTGATTTTCTGGCCTTGTCTCTTGCAGTCATTTTCCACAACAGTTAAAGAACCACCGTGAAAAGACAAGAGTCAATGTTAAAAATTAGAAAATAACATTCAAAATTAGAGATTAAGGAAATATTTGAAGATTTAAAAAGGACATCATGAATACTCCAAATAAAAGTGGAAAGCTTTTGATTTTTGAGACAAAACAAGGCAAGGTTGACAGGTAAAAAGTTGTATACATTCCTGATTAAAGTCATAATTTACGATGTACTTGATTGTGAAAGACGTGTTTTATCATGACACAATTAATGTTTTAAAAAGGAAATACAAAAAAAAAATGAAGACTAAGATTTCTGATTTTCAAGATAAAATCTGCGAAAGATTTTTTCTTTTTCTTTTTACAATTTTTGCTTGCTTTCACTTTTGTCAATTTATTGTTGTATTGTGTTCAAAAAATATATGTTCAAAAAACCCCTATGTTGCAATTTTGGTAAATGTCTTATTTTCTCACAAATGTTATTCTTTACTTATTTATTATTATTTTTTTAAAATTATTCACAAATACTTATTGCTCAGTCCACACGCGTGTGTGTTATGACTACAAATTCAATCTAAAGTGGTGAAAATGTCTTGCTGTCTTTGACGACAAAATGTTGAACAAACATGCCGTTTTTGGAGTCTCCTGAAAAGAGTTAATTTTGGAGGTAAAAGAACTGCGCCCGACCCCAACGATATGTAACTTTATTTTCGTAATATTATAGCATTCATCTCTAAAACAAATGAACATTTTTCCAAAATATATATTACAAAATCCTCTCCAATATTTGACTTTATTCTTGTTTTCCAGACCTCAAGAGCGACGTCGTCGGGACCTTTTCGGCCTGGCAAATGGCACCGCGTCGCACGACGGCCAAGGCAGGGGCAATGGCACACTCGTCCTGAACAACACACAAGGGATCCCTCCGATAATGGAGTACCCCTTCTCTGAGGACAAGAGCACCTCGGAGGGTTTAGAGATCTTCAACTTGAGGCCCTTCACCGTCTACCATATCGACATCCACGCCTGCAATGAGGAGGTCGGCCACTGTAGCGTTGGCGCCTTCGTCTTTGCCAGGACCAAGCCTGCAGGTAGCAACCTATACGAATAAAAGAGATTTATTTAGATGTCTTAGTCACATTCACTTCTAATTTTGGGGAAAGACAAAGCCGACGACATTCCCGGGAAAGTGCTCTTCGAGAGGAACGACAAGACGGAAGGTTGCGTGTTGCTCCATTGGCCCGAGCCCGTCATGCCCAACGGCCTCATCCTGATGTACGAGATCAAGTACCGCTTAGGTGCCGAGGTGAGTCGCGAGTCACATTTAGTCAGTGGTGGGTACTCGCAAAGTCCTCATCCTTGGTAAGCAGACCTAAGCAGATATATCTTGACGCCACTATTTATTTTTCAGAAGACTCCCAACATTTGAAAATAGCTGCATGTACTTTCTCCACCCTGCTTTGTTTTGTTTTTCTTTCCAACCTCGACGAATGTTTGTGGGAACAAATGCACAAGACAATACCTTAACGCAAGAGTGCCCCAACCTATATTTTTTGGTCTGTCACTTGGTTAATTTGTTTGTTTATTTAATTTCCATGATCTGAGGTCCACATAAATCTGGGATATTTTTGGGAAAAAAAGAAGAAACCTTTAGTAGGGACCACAGATGGGGGAATGCTCTCTTCCAGAATTGAGGCTACAATGGATGTTGTGTGGGCAACACTTAGTATGGTGCCATACAATGTAAACTAAAACATCATTTAACATATTGTAGAGTAGCAAGTAGATGCCTTTGGGGAAGTGGTCCTTCTTCAGGACCTGGCCCTGTCCATCGATGCAGAATTCTCCATCGCAGTGCCTCCGGGGAAGTGGTCCATCCAAGATATTGTCCCGGTTGGTCGCTGTGGTCAGATACATACTGCAAAAACTTTAGAGTCAATCCTCACCACCTAGCCTCTTCTCCGAGCAGGAGAGGAAGGGGCAAGAGAGAGGTGAAGCGGCTTTAAAACAGGATTACGTGGGGTAACTAAATGCAAGAGTATAAAAATAAGTCTTAAGTCAAGATCTAGACACGTATACTGAAGTAGCAGCTCTAATTTCCACAGATAGGGCTTTCCAGTGTACTGGATCCGAATAGAGAATGCTTGAGAACCTGCGGATGGTGTTTTAGTGTTCTGAGTCACCAAAGTACCAGACCAGCATTTTGTGAACAAAAGTTTTGGGATAGAACATACGCCATGTAATATTTGGAGAGCGAGAAGACAGTGAGTGTGTGTGTGTGTGTGTGTGTGTGTGTGTGTGTGTGTGTGTGTGTGTGTGTGTGTGTGTGTGTGTGTGTGTGTGTGTATGTGTGTGTTTATAAGTAAAATAAGAACACTCACAAGGAGCAACTCCAATTCGAGCACTTGATGTCATTCACTAGGCCACACCCCTTAGAGCAGTTGTGTCAAACTCATTTTGGTCGCGGGCCACATTGTAGTTACGGTTTTCCTTGGAGGGCTGTTTTGAGTTTTGGGAAACCATATAAATGTTGAATCCCCTCCACATATTACATACACAGCACACAACAAATTGATGAATAGCTTGTTTTAAAATCAGAAGTCAAGAAAAATGACTGTTATTGCGGATTAGATATGACAGTTGGAAATTTTGGTTCAGACTTTAGCAAGCATCATGAAACTTGACATGCTTGACTTGCTTTCGCGGGCCACATAAAATGATGTGGCGGGCCACATCTGGCCCCTGGGCCTTGACTTTGACACCAGTGCCTTAGGGTCAAACGTCCAAAATAGGAACACAACAGTGTATATAATAATCATTTTATTTAAAAAAAAAAGTTTATTTCTTTCTACTCTATTTTATCATGTTTGTATACATTACAATGCTCTTTTCCCTTGACTGAAACATCAAATTGTGTTGTTCATATTTAAATGAATTGCAGTGCGTTACAAACTTGGCCACAGAAGGCACTAAAAACTCACAAGACCACGGCATGTCTCCTTTCTAAGCACAGTCTATCCCTTCATGGGTTTTTCTACGTTTCAGCCCGAGAAGCACGAGTGTGTATCTCGCGAGCAGTACCGCAAGCACCGTGGAGCTCGCCTCAGCAACCTGGGCTCGGGAAACTACTCGGCGTGCGTACGAGCCACGTCTCTGGCGGGCAACGGCTCCTGGACGGAAAGCGTTTCCTTCTACGTGCCTCCGCCCAAACGTAATATAACGGAGTGAAACGGTCATAAGGAGGCCGGTACTCGATCCATGCTGATCACTCCCGTCGTGTCTTCACAGGAGACAGTGGCGTGGCGCTGTATCTGATCATCATTATTCCCATCATTGTGATTCTCTTCATCGCCGGACTCACCACCATCCTCTTCTTTGTTAACAAAAAGAGGCAAGTATTTTTCATGGGTTCATCATATACTCTGACTGTATACAAAGGGTATGAAAATGTTTGCCTTCACTGGCCATGTTTTTATTTTATTTTTTTATTTTCAAAAAGTGAGATTGATCTGGTTCTTTGTACCTGTTTTTTAAAAGAGAGTATGTACAGTTTTTTTAAAAAATAAATTGGAGTACATTTTTATATATTTTAAGTCATGATTTTTATATTTTAATTTATTTAATATGTAACAAATAATGCAAAATTAATACTCTCTAATTACAAAAATTCATTTTGATTTTGTATTTCACAGTTTGTGCTGCTTTTTTTTTTCTTTTAATTTAAGGAGAAGTCAAGTCCAAAACGTTCTTTACAATAATATGTTTAATTTGCCCTTATGTGTCTAAACACAACATTCTTGTTCATATTGTGTTTGTGGAATTATGAATTAAGCAGCAAAATCCACCTGCCGTTCACTGAAAATAACATCTCAGTTGCTCAGGGCTCAGGTCACGACCGATCCCATCTCACCTCTTTTCTGAGTTTGGTCATGTGACATTGGCAAGCTGAGCCGTGATTGGATGCTTAATTCATATCCCACAAACGCAATACTATATTCATCAGAATACCGTCTTCAGACTAGTGGGGCCGAAAGAAGCTCTCCAATGATGCTTGTGTGTTTTTCTCATTTTTTGCAAGCTTTTTTTGACAGGTTCACGTGAGTGCTAATAAGACTAGATAAGACTTCTTTCAGGCCCCGATCGTCAATCACATTTTTTCGTTTGTTTAGTTTCTCAGTGCCGCTCAGTACCAAATGTTCCTGTGGTCTAGCCCAGCTTCTGATCGATTGCTGAGCCAGTCCACATTTAAACCATGTTGTGCATTGCGTCAAAAGGAATAGCGACCGACTGGGGAACGGAGTCCTTTACGCTTCAGTCAATCCGGAGTACTTCAGTGCCGCAGAGAGTAAGAAGCATCCCAAACACGTAAGATTTCCTTATTAGGTACGTGCTTCTGACCTCCTGCCGTATTGCGACAGTGTACGTCCCAGACGAGTGGGAGGTGGCGAGAGAGAAGATCACCATGCACCGGGAGCTGGGCCAGGGCTCCTTTGGCATGGTGTACGAGGGCATCGCCAAGGGAGTGGTGAAGGACGAGCCCGAGACGCGAGTGGCCATCAAGACTGTCAACGAGTCAGCCAGCATGAGGGAGCGCATCGAGTTTTTGAACGAGGCGTCTGTGATGAAGGAGTTCAACTGCCACCATGTGGTAAGCACCCTGGGAACACCCCCCCCAAGTCCCCCTTCAAAAAAAAACAAAAAAACGCCTGACGTTGGTGCGGATGAATCATTGTGGCGCGACTATAAATAAACGTGACATCAAACGCGGAGTCTCAAGATGTTGCAGGAGGTCGGCGGGTCACGATCATTCCAGTTTTTACAGACTGGAGCAAGGAGCAGCCTCCCGGAGATGTAACCCTTAATCAGGGCGATCCCTGTCTCGTCAACTCGACTGAAGACGTTTTGTAATGCACTTTTCCCGCGGAAGGATTCTCTTACAACTCTTCTCAAATGCTTGTGCTGTAACAAATAAATCACAGGGAAATCGGAGCGCTGTTGTGTGCGGATTACTGTTTTTAAGACGCGTGAAGGAGGCGTGTAATTAACATTCATCCTTAATTTGGCAGCAGGCGTGATGGGATTGAGACAGGAAGTCAGGCTTCACTGCATCTTACCTCAAGTTAACCCTGATTTATCACCCTCTACTGTACACTTGTACGTCCCGGATCGGTGGCCACTAAATCACAGTATGCACACGCATAGTCCTACACACACCCCATATGGAAAATCTGAGTGGAAAATCGACATTCTGACAGTGAGGCGGAAATGCAAACTAAATGCAAATAAATCCCAAGCTATTGCCAAATCTTATATTCCATGCTGCCAGTTATACGTGCCACACAGTGCCGCCAAAATGGACCCGTTGAAGCTTATTGGTCACAGTCTGAATTTGATGTGGCTCGTTTGTCCTCTACACCTGCTGTGTTTTGTGACTGGAATAGAGAATAAAAGGCATTTCATGACAAATTCGACTATCTTCACCATACCCCTCGCCTTTACTCTAACCCTTCAATGTTTTGGAATACAACAACGTAACCCCTCAAGCATACTCTTACCCCAACCTTAACTCGACTCATTTCAACTTTATCAAGAGAACACTTAAAAAATAAAAAAAACCAACTGCAGCTAAAAAAAATGCTGTGTACGAATAAAGATCAAACATAAACCACAGTAATTAAAAAATAATAATAAAATCAAGATCCTGCAGTGACTCCTCTGTCTTTAAGATCATCCTGTGACGGTGCTTACAGTGTGTTGGCCGCCTGCTGTTCCGCCATCAACCTTTTGATGGTCTGGTCTGTTATGAAGTTCAGATTCCCCGGATGAGCGATAAAAAAAAAAAAAGAGCGATATGCTCCCTTCACACTGGCATTCGGGAGATCCAGAGTTAGATTCCCTCTTGTTTTGACAGTGTTCGTATTGTGTGAAGTTGTGAGTAAATGCAAGAGAGAGGGACACGAGTCTCCACTGAACTGTATGAGGGTGTTGACATTCTAAAAAAACAAACAAAAAAAAAACAGTCGCGTTGGCTAACGGTTAAATGGGAACTACCGGTAATAACGGGTGTTTTCTAACAGCGGTTAGCTCATAGGTTGGCGAGTAACCTCACATTCTCGGTTCAAATCTCCTGTCCCGATTAGTCCTCTCTCGCTTCACTTTACTTCAACACCGGCTCGCATCCCAGAGGAGATGCTAGCCGGGCATCGGAGACATCATGATCACAGCGTGCCTGACATTGCACATGTCTGCTACAAGTTTGAAAAGTAAACTCAAGCAGCCGTAGCATTCATTTTCCTTCAACGAACGTCATGGCCAAAACGCTGAAAATGGTCCACAATGGGTCCATACAAAATACAACAAACACCATTTGAGAAAAAAAAAACAACAAAAAACTTGTGCAATCGCTTTCTCACGACATTTCCCATTTGACTCACGATTGACCTTTTTCCAGTGACAAACGCAGTACTACAAGAACTAGTACCTGCTCAGCCAGGTTTCATTGTAACATCCAAGGATACACAACCAAAATAAACTGCTAGCATTAGCTGATATTGTAGTATTCTGCTCCAACTTGACTGCCCTTTAAACCATGGCAGTTCTGTGTATCGGAACCAGCCGGTTCTGACCGATGGCGATATTGTGCTCGATCCTTGACGTGTGTTGCTACGTCCTGATTGGTGCAGGTGAGGCTTCTGGGCGTGGTCTCCCAG
This sequence comes from Hippocampus kuda, assembly GCA_901007745.1. NCBI lineage: Eukaryota > Metazoa > Chordata > Actinopteri > Syngnathiformes > Syngnathidae > Hippocampus > Hippocampus kuda. The sequence goes on from CAAKHF010005186.1 coordinate 27,878, forward strand.
GGACAACCCACCTTGGTGATTATGGAGCTGATGACCAGCGGTGATCTCAAAAGCCACCTGCGTTCTCTTCGCAAAGAAGTAATCTTTCTTTTTCTATGTGGTGTGTTTTATAGTTTTGGCATGAAAAGGTCATCTCACCTGTGGTTCTCTCCCGCAGAACACCAATGTCCAGGTCTTGCCCCCGCTCAAGAAGATGATCCAGATGGCGGGGGAGATCGCCGACGGCATGGCATATTTAAACGCCAACAAATTTGTCCACAGAGACCTAGCGGCCAGAAACTGTATGGTGGCTGAAGACTTTACGGTGAAGATTGGAGGTGAGTGAGAAGCTTCAGGGCTATGCGTGATTTAGATGTCCTTTCAAAATAAATACTAGAACTTCAGTGAGTGCCTTTAGCCGTGCTGAATGGATGAGCGTGCTGAATGGATGTGCATCATCCCCAACCTGCCTCCTCCTATTTCCTGCAGATTTCGGAATGACCAGAGATATTTACGAGACGGATTACTACCGAAAAGGAGGAAAGGGCCTGCTGCCCGTCCGCTGGATGTCACCCGAGTCGCTGAAAGACGGCGTGTTTACGACCATGTCAGATGTCTGGTAAGAGCAATTTTCCCAAAAATCACTTTTGGTCATACTGTATTTGTTGTCATGACATGTCAGTAAGACATAAATATATCGTATTTTCCACACTATAAGGCACACGTGAAAGCATTCAATTTTCTCAAAAGCTGACAGTGCACCTCATAATCCGATGTACCTTATATATGGAACAATATTGTGATTTCTTCGACGTAGTGTTTTAAATGTTCTGTAAAGCACTTTGTTACAGCTGCAGCCGTTGCAAAAGCGCTATATTAATTAGACTGTATTGTATTGTTTTCTATTGAGTGCAGCTCCATCTAGTGGATGCATAACGCAACAGCAGTCACTATTGTAGCTTGTATTCTATGCACCTTATAATGCGGTGCGCCCAATATATAAAACAGTTTTCAAATCGGCCATTCATTGAAGGTGTGCCTTAAACACCGAAACGACTTATAAGTGCGGAAAATATGGTAATCTATGCACTTGCGGTCATCGCGGGCACACCACTGCAACCTCACACTGACTTGTGAATTTGTTATTCCAGAAAAGCACCTTATTTGTCATGGAATGTTAGTATAACACTGAATGAGTGAAGGTTTGAAGTTTTATTTTGTTACTTAAAATAAGTACCTAATTAACAACATTGTTCATAAATTGTTCTCCATCTTTTCGTTAATATATAAAAATGGCTAAATTAATGCAAGAAATATTACAGGACCGCCAACGAGTTTGCCCCAGTGTTTCAGTTATGCGCAACTGTGCAAATTTTACACACAGAAAATGAAAAGTAATAACGGTGCCATTTGTGCACATTTTGGAAGCGGCAAATACAAAAAAAAGGTGAAAGCACACAGTATGGGCTTGTTTCTTTGGCTAAGCTACTGTTGCTGGGGACTTTTTTTTTTTTTGTGCAAACTTTCCAGACAGCGCTACTGATTGAGTATTTGTGTAGGGTGGGGGCAGGTCATATTAGGGACCCCTAAAATACAAATATTTTTACCAGGATACACACAAAAATGCAAAAATTGGTGAGTGTTCAGTTACGTGAATCTGAACTCCAGGTTCAGACTAAAGTATCCGTTATTAGCCAACAGAATTGCTTTCTTTTGGGTTTTTTTCTCATTCTCAGGCTTGTACTGCTCCAATTTAGTGTCTTTCTATGAACAGCAGCATGATTGCGGGGAACTAAAAGTGTTTGCATTTTTTTTTTTTGTTTCCCAACTCCAAATGTCCCATGTGTCAGTCCTTAAGAATGGCCTTAAACGCCTCCAGATGTTTCCCCAAATGAGCGGGTTGCCGCGCCAGGGTAGACTCCCCTTGCACATTGCGAAAACGCATCCCCCTGGTTTGATGTCGGACAGCGCATAAAGTTTGGCGTGACACCCCCCAACCTCCCAAGTGGTCGACTGTTTTCGTGTGAGCGTCTCTGTTAGCTCAAGCCTGTGTGTACTCGGTTGTACCTGTTGGTAAAAGCACGGCTTGCAAGGACGAGCAAATATTGCGGTCGCTGTCAGTCACGGTAAGAATTTCTCCAACGGCGAGAGAGGCTGGCTAGCAAAGTGAGGTGACGTTTACTGTGCAAACTCCTGACCTCTGATGGTAAAGATACATAATTCGCAATCTTGCCAGCTGTCACTCTGACTACATCTGAATACATCTGCCCATTTATAAATAGTCATTTGCTGAAGGTTGCTCGCAGCACCTGCGTATGTAACCTTTTGGAACATTGTTTTTTTTTTTCAACTGAACGTGACAAGTAAGCACAGTGGGCTCCTGGTGAGCACGTGTGCCTTACAATTCTGAGATTCTGCATTCCAAAATGGAGGAATAGGGTGATAAGAATAAGAATAAGAAAACCTTTATTCGTCTCACAATAGAGACATTCCCAATTTACAGCCGCAACGTTATGAAAGGAAGAAAGTAGAACAAAAAGTATAGGAGCTGCTGTAAAGGCAGCCACTCTCGCAGCCGCCATCTTGATTGGTTTGATTGATTGATCAAAATGAGTTAAGTGTACATGATTATTTAAATCAGGCGGGGGGGGGTCCTCATTATTATTAGGGCCCCATACACCAAATGTTATCATTATTCTGACTAATTACACTGTTCAACAGCAAATTTTAATCAGGAATTTGACCCAAAAACTGCTTGCGGAATACAAATTTTACCACATGTTGTTATTTGTAGGTATGCTTCAGAAAAAAACTATTTTTGAACCGATCTCTTAATTCATAAATTCGACTACATATATTTCTATATTATATGTTATATTATTATTATGAAAATCTAATGTAATAGAGCAGGGGTGTCAAACTCATGTTTGGCGTGGGCCACATTTTAGTTGCCGTTTCACTTGGAGGGCCGTCATGACTCAAACCATAGAAAGAAGTCAAGAATAACTATTGATTCAACTATTGTGTAAATTACTATCATGAGGGGTTTGGTCACAAGAAAATGCTTACAATATATGTCTTATTGATTACATTTGAGAATTAAAAATTTTGGTAGACATTTTAGAAAGGATCATGGAAGTTGACATGTTTAAGCTGCTTTCGCTGGCCACATAAAATGATGTGGCGGGCCAGATCTGGCCCCCAGGCCTTGAGTTTGACACCTGTGCACTAGAGAAACATCATGGGCAGATTGTGAATCAGTGCAAAAAAATATATATATCGAGAAAAGTGTCCTTGCATATCCATATTGAATTTGGGCAGAGCATGGCATCACGCTTTGCTTCGAATCAGCCATTTTGTGTGAAATGCAGAATCCTTTGATTTAGGATTTCATCACAACGAATCCTGACCGGAAGTTGTTTTTTTTGCATTCAAATTTAATGATGATGTTAAAGATTTGCCCATTTAAAATGGTGTTCGAAAGCACCCTTGATTTTAGTTAGACGAAAGAGTGATGGCATTCATTTCACTTTAGTTGACTTTGTTAACCCGTTGATGTAGCAAACCAGATGAGCCTTAAAAAGTCCATATCCATCCATCCATCCATCCATCCACCACATCACACGTGTGAGGAAATCATTTGTCTTGCAAACAGGTCGTTTGGCGTGGTGCTGTGGGAGATTGCCACCTTGGCTGAGCAGCCTTACCAGGGCATGTCCAACGAGCAAGTGCTGCGCTTCGTCATGGAGGGAGGACTCCTGGACAAGCCTGACAACTGTCCTGATATGCTGTGAGTCTTGCCTCCCCCCCACCCGCGCCATTCTTTTTTTTTTTTTTAATGCAGCCTTTCCCAAGCTTTTTAAACCACACAGAATTGGCTCACCCCTCTTAAAAACAAAAACAACCCATGTTTTTTGCAAATTCATGTTCATTCATGCAAATGATTACAGACGAAATAGTCACAAAAATTCTACAACTGTTCAAGGGGTGCGCACACCCCAGTTTGGAAATCATTTTAGCAACCTAAGTATGTGATGAATCATCCACCCTTGATATCTGTTTAGATTTGACCTATTTCAAGTTGTGGTTCATTGTGAAGCTATCATGTGGTGTGCGCGCGTCAAGACGAGGCCCGGGGTTGGCGTCACAGCTTAAAAGCGTCCTGTTGATGACGTGGTGCATAACCCGCCGGGGGCCAGAGAATGCAACCCCAGCCACCCCTCCACTCCAATGTCCATGCCAATCATTCCTGTCTGTTCGGCAATGTGTGAGCTCATTCATTCATTCTTCACTTGCTGAATGGAGGAGGAGTTCTCAAACTTTTTGAGTCAAGGGGAGAAATTTGGCCAAGGATCCCTTTATTATCCTCAACATAATTACCCCATAGGGCTGCACGATTAATTGAATTTTCATCACGACCACAATTTCGGCATGATTATATTAACCTGATCGTCGGGACATTTCCATACAAGCCTTTCAACAGCCAGTGGTCAGCCAACCACTAGGGGGCGACCATGTGGTTAAGGCTTCATTAAGCGACCTAAATAACAATAAAGTGAAAGGGATTGAGGGCGGCCCGGTAGTCCAGTGGTTAGCGCGTCGACTTCACAGTGCAGAGGTCCCGGGTTCAATTCCAGCTCCGGCCTCCCTGTGTGGAGTTTGCATGTTCTCCCCGGGCTTGCGTGGGTTTTCTCCGGGTGCTCCGGTTTCCTCCCACATTCCAAAAACATGCTTGGCAGGCGGATTGAACACTCTAAATTGTCCCTAGGTGTGAGTGTGAGCATGCATGGTTGTTTGTCTCTGTGTGCCCTGCGATTGGCTGGCAACCATTTCAGGGTGTCCACCGCCTACTGCCCGATGACAGCTGGGATAGGCTCCAGCACCACCCGCGACCCTAGTGAGGATGAAGCGGTTCGGAAGATGAATGAATGAATGAAAGGGATTGTTGCCTGGACCTGTTTTGTATTCCTGGCAAGTAAGATATTAGCATATTTGTTCAGTCAGCCCCTGGTAAATTCTGAATTCTCAAGTAAATTCACATTTGTTTTAATTATTGTTTTATTTATCATTTATTTGAAAACTATCATCCGTTTATTTTAAAGTTTCTCGTTGCATTGAAAACTGTTGACTTATTGTTTGTTGAAAATTGGTGCAGTAAAAATACAGATATTTTCCCCAAATGTGACAAATAATTAGATTAATGATCAAGATTACAATACAGTATTGATCAAATTGATCGCTGTTATAATTTTGGCCACAATCATGCAGCCCTACCACTGATACCACGAAATGTGATAGGAAAAAAAGTTAATCAAGGTATATTGAGATAAGAAGGGGATATTTTAACAGGTAAACTAAAAAAGAAAAATACAACTTTATTCTCATACTACACAACATAATCATTTATTGCTAATTATTTTACGGGTCGCCAAGCTCTGGTTTGCGGACCCCCAGAGGTCCGGGGACTCCAGTTTGAGAACCACTGCGTCAGCAGACAAGGTCCATACATGCGTGTGTCTGACCTCAACGAGAAGGCATTCTGCTCACCCTCAGCTTTCCCTCCTCCTCCCCTCGCCATGGCTGACCTCACCTTAGAAAGAGAGACAGCAAGTCGCAGAAGAAGAAAGAGAAGAAAAAAAAAAGCACAAGCTAATGTTGTGCAGACACAAACTTCTAGTTTCTATGGCAGCCTGACTGTGTTGTCCTGATTACAGCGGTGTGTGGATTGTGTTACAGAGGTGGTGTGCTTGGGGGGGGTCGAGATGGGGGGGTGTATTCAGCGGGAAAATGGCGGCTTTCAAAAACAAAGTATTGAAAGGAGACGTTATGAATTCC
>CAAKHF010005192.1:8194-20804 GCA_901007745.1 Hippocampus kuda
GGGGGGGGGGGGGGGGGGGGGGGGGGGGGGGGGGGGGGGGGGGGGGGGGGGGGCGCGACAGAAGCGATGGGAGGTGAAGGGGCAGCGGCGGTGTGCACGCTTTGCATCCTGTTTGGAATGAGGAGCAGCAATGGAGGATGACTGAAGGACATATGCAAACGAGGCACGTTAGCATGACACTTTGCATATTTGCATGTGTGCCTTAGTGTATCGGTGCGTCTTCACATACTTCAATGATCAATATTTGCGCAAATAGTGGCCAGCGGTTGTTTATTCACTCAAATGAAGGCGAAGGTGTCTTTTAGAATCGAGTTGTACAAATGGACGGATGGAATTGTACTTAGCAATGTTAGCCATGCTTTACAAATCATATGATGGCCGTCCAAAGTCGGGCCTGGAGGCCATTTGTGGATCGCTGCAGCCTATGTGTTGAACTAACAAAGTTCAACACATCCAAAGATTCCCAAAAATAAGATACGATTCCATGTGTTTTGTTTGTATCCAAATTGCCGTGATGCATCATCGCGCTGTGCCACTTGAGAGGAAAGTACAAATAGATAATCCAAATTAAGCCACTTGTATGATGAAGCGTAAATGCGGCCTTCAGTGAGCTTCGAAAGACTCCAAACCGTGAGGATGAGCCAGCACACAGCCATATCCCAAGCCCTCGTCTAATATCTAACAAAGTGCTCCCCTCTTGACTCCATCTCTTCTTTTAAATGACTCAAGAAGCAAAACAAGGACGATTAGGAGGGAGGGCGGCCGGGGAGCGGGAGGGGGAACTCAAGGGATTTACGGTGACAAAATGCCGGGGTCAGGCAGGGTATGCGGCAGCGGTATTGATCAGCAAGGCATGCCGCTCGCGCACCGGTCCGAACCCGTGACCCTTAAATAGCGAATGAATCTCAATCCAATAGACTGGAGTGTCTGCAACAGCGTGCGCACGGGCGCCACGCAAATACATGTGCTCGGATACACTCCTGCACTCACGTGGGAAAGCGCCGACCCCGGGCTCCGCCGATCAATACCGCCGGTGATGATTTCCACATTATAGATTGGCACGGCCTTCATAAAAGAAAAGGTGCACCTCTGGTGATGTACAGTGGAGTGAACCGCCTGCCTATTCGCGGTTAGCTTTTCACAAATTACCTTTTTACTTTTTTTTTTTCCCCCCCTGTGAAATTTTCCGCAGCTATTTGCCGAAGTGCTCACCATACACTGTTTTTGTGTTCTTTTTTCCAATGCCCTATGATACAACTAGATGGTGAGGTCCTGGCTAATAGGAAAGTAGTAATTGTATCAAGGAAGTAGGGTGAAGGGATGCATCTTGACACAGGCTACGTTCAGATTGCAGATCTTTTTTTTTCTGACCATATGTGATTTTTTTTTTCCCATGCAGCATCAACAGTACAATTCAGATTTTTTTTTTTTTTTTTCAAATCCTACCCGGTCCCCTTTCATAAGTGGGCATAAAGTAGTTCTGGACCCAATTCAACAGCAGTATGGTCGCCATCATCTGATCTATACGCCAAATCTGCGCTGCACATATAATCAACATGAGAAACCAAGTCTTTTACAATATGTGTCGAGAGCAAAGACAAATATTTTTGAATATTTTCGAATGGCTTGGGAGTTTCATCTAACCAGTCCAGTATGAATCTGTGCAGCTCCAGACAACCGCAAACTCCCACACACCCAATCATCAACATATTATGAAATCAATACACACCCTGACAGTGTGAACCAAAAGGGAGATGCGATGATTAAATGAAAAGACACAAAAATGTTGACGGCGGTACTTTGTCAAATACGAAAAACACTTTGATCGAGCCGCTTTATATTCTTCATTTTGGGGTTTTATCATAAGGGTTGCCGTCAGACGGTTTGACATCGCTTAAGGCTTTACTGACAATCACATCTTCAATCGTCTAAACAGACACACACACACACAACACACACACACACACACACACACACACACAAAACCCTTTTACATAATGAAATTACACAGAGTCATATGTTACATCGTCAACTTGAGTTATGGGGAGGGGGGTTTACATAAAATTCACATCGAAGGTAGGAAAGGGGTTGGGGCGGGAGGGGCTGCATGTGTGCATACGGATTTACATTTTATTAAAGAAATGAGCGAGATGCGGTGAAATAGGGTCGTGGGCGAGGGGCAGAGGGGGAGAAAAAGTAGGGAAAAAAACCCCGTCCCAATTTCCTGTTCTATCAGCTCAAATCCTGGCAGCCATAAATAAAAACACACACACACACACACTCCCGTGATAGGCCGTTTTACTGAAACACACTGCAAAAATGTAATTTTAGCACCTCCGAAGTCAAACACCTTGTAGCGCGTACTATTTGGAGAGAAAAGGCAAACCTCGTTTGTCTTCATTTCAGCCAGCATCGAAAGATGCAATAACAGTTACTGTGATATTCTTTTAAAAGGAGCATACTGTATCCACAACCCCCCCACTCTTTAAAACAGTGACATGCTTTTGTCAAAATACCCCTGGGGTCAAGAAGACTGATAGCACACTTCATTATACATATTCTTTCTCATCTTGCTGAAATCAGCCCTTTTCAAAGAGTGAGTGAGTGAAAAAAAACACACACACACACATATATTTGCCAACTTATTGAACTGGTTGAGAACAGCTATTTTAATTCATAAAAAGCAATAAATAAATAAATAAATAAATAATACTTTTATTTGAAAGTATACAATGACTTACCTTAACCCGAATGCAGCTTCACATTGTGGCCAAGGGGAACATCCAATCCAAGTAGCTTGCACACCCATTCCTGTCAATAAATGCTTGTCATCTGCGTCTGCTGCTTCTTCTTCTTCTTCAATCACTGCTCAGCTTCAGAAAACAGGTGAGTTGTGATTGCTTGTGACCTGAGGCCTGAGCAATTGTGACGTCATTTTCAGTCGACAGCAAGTTGCAAAATGGCCGCCACCTGAGATCGCTAAAAACAGGTGGATTTTGCTGCTCAACTCCTATTCCATCCATCCATTTTCAAATCTGCTCATCCTGAACAGGGTCACGGGGGATCTGTGCCAACTGACTACACCCTGAATTGGTCGCCAGTCAGTGGCAGAGCATACATAGAGAGACGAACAGTCTTTCACACCCACATCCACACTGTGACTGAGTGGGAACCGATCCCACGCTGCCCACTACACCATCAGTGACCTTCACTCATATTCCACAAACGCAATATGAATCAGAATGCAGTGACGGTGCATAGAACAACTTTGCCCTTTAAAACTTCCCCTTAAAAGAGTTTTAAATGCAATGTTTAGCTTCTACCTATACTTGTATGATAATTAACATGTCAAAATGTTACTTCAAAGTGGCTGTACGGTTCATAGAGTTTAATCAACACCGACTTGAAATATAATTGATTTCACTGGGAAATGTTGACAGAATCTAACTGGAATATCCTCCCCTACACTAACCCATATTTTCACGTCTATTGTCTTGCCCGCAACCACAGTTCCATCCTCCGCCCTTAATCCAGATTCCGACTGGGAAAATCTTTTGTAATATATGACTTTATATTTTTACAATACTGGATTATGCTTTTCTTTCATTACTGGCGCTGGTGGAAAATCACAGAGAGGTTATAGGGCTGAGGCCCGAATGACAGGATTACAAGATTACAAGCCCCAGGATTTAAAAATTGAACAGAGGAATAATAATAATTTACTTCTTTAAATACATACTTTTATGTGGATGATGCCAAAACAGGAAAAAAAAAAAAAAAACAGGTAAAAAGTAGGTCTGACACAAGAATGATAATCCCAGGATGATTCTGGAAAGCATTCGGAAACAAGACTCGCTTGATTGCACACGCGTAAACTGAGTGACCAAGAAATGTGCACATAGGTAAGCCGACAAAAGTAGACAAACAATACAAAATGTGGGCCACAACATTAGGTGCCCCTTTTTGGGTGGGCTATTGTCCTCATGTGTGCACACTGTAGTATTGTGAATTATCATGTTCCATGTATTTATACGAACACAAACGGAAAAGTATTTGAAATGGACAGCCAATGTTTGATATCACTGTCATAAATTTAAAAAATGGCACAAAGAAAGGATTGCCTTAGTTATACTGTAGATGCCTCGTACCCTCTGCAGCTGTGAATCTTGATTTCATATCAAACACCTCTCCAGTATGATTCCCTGAAAACAGCCATGACTGTTCAACTCATTTCTATACAAACTAAAAATGCAGCCCTGTGCTTTTGCTAAATGTGTGGACATTCAATAATTTTTATTTTTTTATGTGTTTGACAGCGGAAAAGGGGGTAATGGCGTCGCGACGAGCAGTAAACGAGGGGGCCGCAAACGAACGACCTTGTACGGAAATAACAACAGCAAGCCTTAATGTGTTGCATTACAAGACATGTGATAAAACACTTTTATAGACAGGGCTGCAAATGCCGCAGAGTCACGACGCACACCCATGCCCATTTTCCGGGGGTGTCCAGAATAAGAGCTCCATCTGCGGATGGGTTCAAAAGGAGGAGTGCTTTTGTTGTCACCTTGATCCAGGTTCGTAAATGTCACACGAACACACGTGTTATGGCTATGGGAATAATGCAATGCTCATTTCAGTGCAATGGAACTTGTTTATCTGTTCAAACTACCAGTGATTGCAAAAGCTGACAAGGAATAGTGCAGCATTTGCAAACTGGACTCATCTGTAGAGAAACGTGACACTTTCAAATAAATTACAAAACGGGAAAATAATCTAAATCGGTGTGACCTTCTACTATGCTAGGGGCTGCTATCGGCCTGTCAGGAATCTGTGTAGCCTCTGTTCAGCCCCTTCAGCATTTTATTTGATATTCTAAAGTGCATTTGGAAATTATTTTCTCAGCCCCTCTTTGTATTAGTCAACCGAGTCCCTAGAAAAAGAATCCTGTGTCTTTTGTCAAGTTAGCCGTCCATTGGAGAGCCAGCTATTGGCTATTGGCTACTGCTAGCTACTCCTTTGCTAGTATTGGAAATTTGGTATCTTTTGATACAAAAAAAAAATATATACGAATAGGTGAGTTTTTCAATGAATGACTTTGAGTTGGGTTCTGCGGGGGGGGAATGCAATAAGTTGAGATCATGAATGTTGAGCTGTGAAAAATTGAAACCACAGTGGGAGCATGGTATAGCGAACTGCAAGCAGCGGAACCAAACCGATTTAAGAAAAACAAACAAAAAAACAAAAGTATTTTACAAATCTTGTCCATTTAAGTTCCACGGGTAAATAGAAACCAATGTTCATTTTAAATACAACCTTTTTTCTCCATTCCGAGAGAGTGAAAAATCCCCATCCACATGAGACCGTCTCTCTTTTTTCCCCAGTCGTCACTCTTTTAATTCCCCCTTATTCACCTTCCCGCCTTGTTTGTGCACCCCGACAGCAGTCCCGGCCCTGACATCCTGGCAGCGTGCATGTTAGGCCAGGACTTATTGATCAGCCTATAAATTACCAATGCATCACCCCTCCTCGCCTTCGGGGACCTTATAGAGATGAAAAGGGGTAGTTGGGAAGCAGGCAGAGAAGGAAAGAGTGAGAGTCTGCGGCAAATTGTTAATTAAATACAAATCAATCGGCCGCCATTTATCAGGCCGGGCGCCCAGCTCACCGTTGGGGAAGGGAGGAAGGCGGAGGGGACAGGGGGAAGATGGAGAAATCGATAAAGTAGACTAAGGGGAGGGATAAGTGTTTAATCCACCAATCAAACTACATCACCGCCATGATGGACAGACAACTTGATATTATGAGGTAATCAGTGTGAGGTTCCTATAGGATCTTATAATCGGGGCTTGACGGGGTTGGCTCTCCACTACGATTGCATTCGCCGTGAGACCGTGGCCAGACATGCAACATGCAAACCACACAGGAAGGCCGAAGCTGGAATCAAACCTTGCACCTCTACACTGTGAGACGGACATGCTAACCAGTTTACCACCATGAACACAACATTAATCCGAATGCGATGTTTACACGAGTGGGAGGCGCATATCTCCATATCCATGAACCGCTTCGAACATACGAATGTCAAGAACATTTGGCAGTTGCGCTTCCGTCGCTTTTCTTTTGTGATTTTCCTCTCAAAAGCCTTTGATGCGCTTTGTTTGTTCGAGTGAACGCCGGGCAGCATCTGCCTGCAGCCCCCGGAGAAAGGCAAAGCCACAGATGTCAGGGATATTGGTCTTATGGGTAGTCGGCTTCTTGGCCCCTTCACCGTCCAGTTAGCGGATTAAGAGTTATGACATATCCAGGAGCCAAACCCCAGTAGCCCCGCCCCCCGTTCAGCCTCATCTTTGCTATAAAAAGCTATCGACGAGCGCTTAAATCCAACGAGTGGCCGTGCTGACGGATGGCGGCGGTGTCGCGGGCATAAAAGACAAATTAACAAGGTGCACCAGGTAGAGAAACGTCAGGCGGTGGAATAATGAGGTTGATTTATGAAGTGGGCACAGATAAATATTTATCGCTTGTATTTATCGTCATTCCAAATATTGCTTTTGGCGCCTTGCCTGGTGGCGGCCGGCCGTCCCGGGCATACTAACCGCTTTTAATGGCCGCGCAGTGTTACGCGTCAGATGGATTGTCCTCTCTCAGTGTTTGCTCCTGTGTCTCCCGCCTTAATCCCCTTCCTCTGGAGCTTTCCTTTTGCCTCCTAATCGCAGGCACAATCCCCGCTGCAGCTGGCTCCACTCCTTTAAGCACCGCCAAAGAAGTGAGCTCATCCCCATCTCATCCCTTTCCCGTTATCCCCACGTTATCCGTCAAGTCCCCCGCATCCCTTTCGTCCAACATTAGTCCCTCATTTCTCATCCAGAAGATTCTGGGGTTGTTGTTGTTTTTTTTTTTTCCTCTTCCCCAGTTTCCCAGAACGACAACTATTTTACCTTGTCAGCCTCACACTCTAGCTTTTCTTGAAATTAAAAGCATCGATTCAAATGGAGCTCAACTGAAATGTTTTTTCATTTACTTGGTCGGCTGGAAGACATGCAGTGTGATTCATAGCAAGAAGGGGCAGAGAAGGTCCACAACTAAGCTTTAGTATAACTTGTTTTTCCCCACGCAGAGGTGCAGGGTTCGATTCCGACTCCGGCCTCCCTGTGTGGGTTTTCTCCGGGTTCTCCGGTTTCCTCCCACCATTCCAAAAATATGATCATGAATAAAAATAAAATAATAATATTTTGTAGATAGAGCAAAATGAAGTGTTTTGTTGGGAAAGTTTAGCATTTGTGTGCCAATTTTCCTTTTACAAATTGTGTCCACAACCCTGTCATTTTCCTTGAGATTAGACCCTTCTGCTTATTCTTGTACTGAATACATGATCAAGATTACATCAAAGATAGATTTTCAGAAAATAGTGACAAATATCACATGCAAGAACCCAATCATATATTTCTGGATATTTCTTCTCAAAATGAAGACGATCCTTTGGTCAAAGTACAGTCAAGTGAAATTCTTTGGTTGCGAAACTTAAAAGCTTTCGCTCCCTCGATTAAAAAACAACTTGTCTCTCCAAGTGGGACTTTTCCTGATCCAACCACCCCGCTGCCGAGAGTCAACAATCAATCGTCCATTGTGTTTGGTAGTTTTCGCAAGGTAAACACTTGAAAATAAAGAAGGGGGGCGAGGGGTGACCGGCAACGGGCTGGGCGGGTTTCTACGACAACAAGAGCGATTGAGGAAGGGGTTCCGACCAAAGGCCAGGAAGTGATCGGCGTCTGTCACGGGAAACGGGAGGTGGTCGGAAGAAAAGCTAGAAGCGAGAAGATGAGGGGAGGTGGGCTGGGGAGATGAGAGTTGCGGCGCCATTTTTCACAGCAGACAAAAACATTTGCTGGGATATCAATTTGGAACTGCGGCGGCAGTCTCCCCCTCCCGGACCACCATTCATCATCTTTTTGGGCACCCGGATGAGTGGGTGACCCATAGGTACCGCGCGTGGGAAGGAAACACGGCAGGGCTACGGCTTGGCGTGGGTTGCCAGGGAGGCCGCCCACCTCCCTGCCGTCAAACGCCACCCCCCCCCCCCCACCCCCACCAACCACCCGCTCGCCCTCCCACCCCCAAGTCTTCTCCCATTAGCGCCAGCGGCGGAGACCCCGCCCTCCGCCTGCCCTCTTATTGGCACCTTTGCCTGCACCCCATCACTCATCTCCCGGCCATCATCCATCACCCATCGCGATCAATAGGAGGCCACGCATTCATCAAGCAGGGGGAGAGGAGGAGGAGGAGGGGGAGGAGAGATTGCATGGAGGCCGAAAAAAAAACAAGGAAAAGCAAGAGGAAAAAAAAAAAAAAGAGGGCGCCGAACAGGAAGCCATGTTTTGGCCAGGAGGGTAAAATTGTATGCGGTAAACCGTCGCTATTTGCTACAGTTTTGGAACCAAGTTAAAATTTGCCAATGCAATTCGGGTACATCTGCGTTGTACAACGTACAACGGTATACCGCAGTATGTCATGTAACAGTGAGCTCAACTGTAAGCGTTCTCTGCTCACCCCAAGGAGCGTGCATGCCTGTTTGACAACATGGAGCGAGGAAAATAAATGGAGGATTTGTTGGGTGTCAATTTAAAAAAAAAAAGTATCGTGCAATCAAATAAACTGCAACTCCCAAACGACTCTTTGACCTCCCTTCTTACAAAAATGAAACAATCATACCAAAATAAATACTTCTAAAATGAACTCTGAAAACTATGTATGAAATGAAATGAAATTGGCAAAAACAAATAGGAATGGCATTTTCACCATAACCATCATTAGTTTTAGTGAATAAACATAAGATGTAGTTTCAGTGAAATTTTTAAAGCATTTTCGTTTCGTTGCATTTGAAGTGCATGGTTAGTTTTTGTCAACTATCACGGCCTTGCTCCTGTTGATCTCTCGCAGCGCGCTGACGCAAGACGCCGTGAGGTCTTTTCTCTCTTGAGAAGTTGACCAACTGGCGTCAACCCCTCAAGGAACTGTCCTTGTGTTCCCTTGTCGGCATCCTGCAGAAAAAGAACACATGAGTAGGTGAAAACCGGGTGAGTTTTAAAGCAAAAAAGTTGTTAGGTTTGTGGTGAACTGGTGGGGGTTCACTGCACATTAATGTGTAAAAAAAAAAAAAAAAAAAGAAGAAGGGAAGAGGCACATTAGGTTGTAATTCGGAGCAGTGGCATGTGGCGTTGACAGCGATGGTCCCATCACGCTGACAAGTGGCTGTGCCGTGCGCATCCTTTGAGGGCAAGGGAGAAATATTACTGAGTGCAGCTTTAATCAGACACAAGCGTGCGCGCACACACGCGCACACACCCACGAGTACAGAGCGTAATGGCGCAAAGTCACTGTCAGTCATTCTGTGCTTGTCAGTTTCCGGCAAGGCTGCGCACTTTGTGTTGACAGCCCATAAGTTGTGTTTGACGCACACACGGACACACAAGGGGGTTCAGCATACACACTCCTCGAAGTGGAGCCAGAGCGGAATAGATGGTGTTTTAAGATGATGGATGCCTTCTCTGCCCAGAAAGATTAAGCCTGACCGTGAGCGATAAGTTAGCTGGCGATGCGTTCGGGGTACACGGTAATTGTGATTGCTCGACAGGCGAGTGTGCGGTCGTGTGGTTTGTTTGGGTGGAAAATGTGCCGAAAATAAATACATGAAAAGTGCAAGATTGCATGTGTGTGAGCTCGTTTGTCACACAGCAATACAGCAAATGCAGTCAAACATCACTATGGACCGCAGTTCAGCGAGCATCGGGGGTTTAAATTGCATGTTGTGCTTTGTCTTTCTGTTACATGGATCCAACATATTTTCAAAAACAACAACAACAACAACAAAAGACTGGCGAGACTAACAGCCAATTGCAGGGCGCATTTTGACCGACAACCACTCACTCATATTCCCACCTTTGAACAATTTTGAGTTTTGAAGGAGAACAATTTAGAGTTTTCAGGTTTTTCTTTTTCTTGGGTTTTGTACGATTGACGGTGTTCCCCCTCTATTTACACAGAATAGACAACGAGCTTTGCCGCGAACCGTGACAATCTGCGAGCCATTCGCGCCGCTCCAAAAGGCCTTAAAAATGGCCTATAGATGCCACAAGATGGCGACAAAGCACTACTTTTATATTAGACAGCGCCATGGCCTGTGTAAATGAAGCCAATCACCTATCTTCAAAATATGCCGTGGTTCCTTGGCATTAAGATGACACAAGGTGGCGCCAAAGCAATACTTTTGTATTAGACAGGCCTTTGGCCAAAGCATGAAAACAGTAAAAAATAAAAATAAAAAATCATAGAATTCAATGCGGCAAGAATCAAGGGATTCGAATGGTTTTGTCTGTATGCGCGCTGTGACTGGCTGTCATCATGTAAACTCGCCACCGTAACACATATCAGGCCCTTGAACGTGGAGTTGTGGCTTTTGTCACACAGAACCACCTCTAATCCTTTCATCACCGTGTTCTTAGGAATGATGTCATCGGGTTCACCTGGCTCCATGCCCCCTCAGTGCCCCTTTCACCCCTGACATCATACACACCACAAGAATGGAGTGTGCTGGTATTTTCTTTGTTTCATTCGAAGAAAGACTGGCTGGTTAACAGGGCAGGCACATCTCTGTCTTTGCTGAGGATGGATGGATGCATACATACCGGTACATACATACAAACTTTTAACATACATACCTGTTTATTCCAATAATTTAATGTTAGATATTTTTTTTCCATCCAGTACGCAGGGCACACCCTGAATTGGTTGCCAGCCAATCGCAGGGCACACGTAGACGAACAACCATTCGCAGTCACAATCACACCGAGGGACAATTTAAGTTTAAGTGTTCCATGAACTTGCCATGCATATTTTTGGAATGTGGGAGGAAACTGGAGTACCCAGAGAAAACCCACGCAGGCACGAGGAGAACATGCAAAAACAACACACGAAGGCCGAAGCCAGACTCGAACGCTGCATCTCTGCACTGTGAGGCGGATGTGCAAGCCAGTCGACCACCTTGCCACCGCCGAGATTATTTCGTCCAAAAACACACATAATTGATGGTTAAGAATTCTGTCTTGTGTGGAAGTTATTGAATATGAATCGCGTCTTGAAGCAAATTAGGCAAAATGGAGTACATTTCTGAAAAAGAATGTGATGCTATTGTTAACTCAAAATGTTAATCAGTTAGTTAGGACCTGTGGCACGAGGCTAACGAGGATAGCTCCTGGTTGTTTGTACAGGCCTTCTGCTTTTGAATGGTTATAATGGTCAAGAGAGAGTAAGCCAAGAACAGTGTCACTCCTTAATGTCCTTGTATTATTTATTATTAATTGACAAGAGAGGCGAAAGACACGTCAGAACTTCAAAAGCTCAGCGACACAAACATCTCATGGGCTCTTATTTTTTTACTACTGTGATGTAATTTGCTGCATAAATCACGCGGCGTTAAAAACATTCCATCGAGAGCCGGTCGAGAGGGTCGCTGTGTAAATCAGCATAAGTGATCGCATAGATTTTTTTTTTTAACCCTCTCTCTGTTAATGTATGCTAGCGTCGGAACGCATGCAATAATTCAGGCACAATGGAAGGCAAAGCGAGTGGTCCGGGCGTCCAGTCCGACCACCGGGTCACGCGATCGACAAGGTGAATGACCGCTCAATTGACCGCCGCTGACCGCTCAGGCCAATCTGGCTAATGGCGGCTAGCCGCGCGAGCATACATGACATGCAGACTTTTCCATCGCAAGGTTTCTAACCTCAGTTTTAACAGCTTATATCGGCACGTGCCTTCGCAGGGCTGCTCTCGTTAGGAGTGACCTCACCCGCATCTCGTTCTTGTGACCTCACATGCGCCACACGCTTGTGACAATACACACGTAAAACAAACCCGCTAAATGAGACAATTTAAAACCACCAAAATGTAGTTCTTCCTCGATCATGTTTACGCCCTAATGAAGATCTGTAATCTCCCGGACCATATTTTTCAGACCATTGGGTGGACTGTATTATTTGGCACAATTTCAATGAATGAGCCTGTTTTAAAATATTTTCATACATAACGTGGTTCACAACGGTGAGAATTCTACCCTGTCCGTCATTTCATATCCAACACACCCATTTTGCGAACAATTGGCGAATGATGAGAAACAAAATTGAAGAAAAAAAGACTCTGCACTGACAGAAGTGGATTTCAGTGACTCAGTCTTGCAGCAAAGAATCAAAATACAGGTTTTAAATGTATTTTTAATTAGCTGACTCCATTATGTTATCCTCTTCATGTGAGAAAGCCAGTTTTCATTTGGAAGTGAAGTAATATCAAGGCACACTGGCTCATCCCTCTGCTTCAGAATGCACCAAACAAACAGACTTTTTGATTAAAACTTTCCATCATTAAATACTCCCTCATCTTATTAGCTTGAATAATTGATTTAATTTGTCTCACACCAACTCCCTCCTCTCACCACTTAGTTAATGAATTAATTGATTGAGCGTTTGCACGTGTGTGTGTGTGTGTGTGTGTTTACTGTTGTCTCAGATCATAAACACACAAGTGCCTGGCAAGCCATCTCTCTGTTTATTCTAGTAAT
>CAAKHF010005192.1:21049-41088 GCA_901007745.1 Hippocampus kuda
TAATTTAAGAATGGTCCTCTGACGACAATACTGAAATGCCTCCTGGAACCAATGTGTTTCCTCACCCAACGTAAAGTAAGAGCGCCCCCTTTTGGATACAAAATGCACATTACCCAATCTCCTCTTACTGAGAAATTGGCTGCTTTTCAAACTGTGAATGCCATTACTAAATCCAATCATCATCCCATAGCAAACGACTTCATATATTTAGTCCAACCATGACAGTTTTATGTGCGTTTGATTAAACATCACAGCAATGTTTGTTTTTCTAATTTTGCGCCGGCCCTTAAATCCTCAACAGCTCTTTATATGTTTAATAAGCCCCTTATTTATGGGAGTTGTGTGCACCTGTTGTTACCTGACTCGCTGAGAGATGTGACACACACGCATATATATTTACACATGCATATATACACACAAGCATATATATATATATATATATATATATATATATATATAGATAGATAGATAGATAGATAGATAGATAGATAGATAGATAGATAGATAGATAGATAGATAGATAGATAGATAGATAGATAGATTTTTAAAAATCCGATTTTTTATTATACTGTAAAATTAACAGTATATAAAAATACATGTATTGTCATCAGCACAGTATTTTTTTTTGAAAGTATGTGTGAGCTCGTATGTGCGCTCAAGAGCCAAACTCCAAATTCGTGTCCTGTCTCTTTAAATGCACAGTGCCGTCAACCCAATTGTCGTGCATTACTTTGCGACACCATGTGATTTTCGGCATGTTATCTCCGTGAGCGAAATCCTCCGCATCTGGTCTAACACATACAAAAACGACAATTGATAACGTGACACGGAAACTGTATGTCACAAACATCCTTTTAAGGTGGAAAAGGGCGCCGGGGTGTCGCATGTAAGTAACCTCGATAGCTACAATATAGTTACAATGACAAGACTGCTAATATAATATATTAGCCTGCAAGTGAGTTAAATGGCAATGACAATAAAGCTTCTGTTTTTCCACTGTGATTTAGTTGCATTTGACTAACAAAGCTAGCCTTTTGCTAACCAAAGTGTCGTATGTAATTTGCATTTAAATGGGAGCGAACCGTAATCCTACGATGCCTGCGACAAGGCAAAATCGTAATTACAGTAAATGTAATGTTTATGTTTTCAGTCTGTGGATTCTGCAAACAAGACATTCAGCCACCACATGATGCAAACAGGGGCAGCCAACACGACAGACAAGACGTCGTCTGACAGGGGGCTCCTGTAGCCCACCCATGCCTGTGATCCCCATCCCTCGGCGGGTGCGCAGCTTCCATGGCCCCCACACCACCTGCATGCACTCGGCGTGCGGAGCGGCGCACGCCGCCAAGCTGGTGCGCAGCAAGTACAACAACTTTGAGCTTTACGGTCGCTCACGCTGCATCTACAGTTTCCTGCGCTTCCTGCTCTACTTCGGCTGCAGCCTGCTCACATCCCTCCTCTGGGTGGTGCTGTTGGCACTCTTCCTCACGCAGTACGTAGGCGTGCGTGCCCTCCTGCGCCTGCAGTACAAGTTGTCCGTTATCTTCTTCCTGCTCGGCCACAGACGCCTGGACTTCGGCGTCGTCAATGACCTGTTCATCTACAGCATGCAGATCACCATGTTCATGGTGGGTGGGCTTGGATGGTGCTTCATGGTCTTCGTGGACATGTAGCTGGGATGAAAGCGAGGCTGCAAGAACTTGAAACGGTCCAACCCAGATACTTTGGGGGCAGCTGGAAATTTTCAGCATCACAAAGCTTGATGGTTTTTCGCCAGTTGTTTGAGTGTCAAAAAGTACCACTTCTGTCACTTTAACGTGTTTGTAGATTACATGCTTTGAAGATTTTTGTAACAGTTCCTCTGAGGTTTTTGGAATTGTATGTTGGACTGCTCATATGCTCTCAAGGCCCATATGTAGCCTGAAGTTGTTCACCAGTGCACCCACTGAATGTCAAATGGAAAAAAAGATTTTACGTGCATTAAAATGGATTCTTAACTGGAATTAAAACTTCCAAGTGTCTGTCGTTTGTGTCTTACAGTGTACACTGGTGTTCACTCAGCCCAGTGAGCATAAAAACAATGTTTAGTGATGACCATAGAACAGGAAGTTGAGTGTTTTGCATCATAGGAAACCATCTGGCTGTTCAGTATGAAGTGAGCAATCAAATTAGAGAAAATTATACTGTATTGGAGTTAAAGTCAGAATCATCTTTATTGGCCAAGTAAAGTGTAAAGATTTCTGCAAATCTTGCAAGACTTCAGCCCTGTGAGCGCTAAAAGCACAACGATTTTTTTTATGATGGCAATACAGAGGAAAACTAATGAAAACGGGAAATTATCGGAAATGGTATAGTATCTGCTTGTTTCAAATACGACATACACAAATGATTTTGCCTAAGCTTGTGCTAACCTGCATACGCTTGTTTATTGCAGCAACACCTGCAAAATGCCACTTGGTGACAGTATCGCTCTGTTTTGAAGGGTTGGTAAATTTATTGCACAATGCTTAAGTCTTCAGTGTAAAATGTCTTATTAATGATGGTGACCAAATGAATGTCATGTCCTTTGTTATGAATAACAAGTTTGATTGTACATCATCCACTCCAATGCATATTTTGTTCAAAATAATGTAATGCCTACATCGCCACAGAAACATACTTGGACATGTATCTCAGGTCTGTTTTACATGCTTTGTGGTGCCTCATGTCACATGCTTTGAAAGCCAAAGGCCGTCTTTGTGTGGACAACCGTGAAGCATGTGGTTGATGTGTATGTGTCATCATGTGATGCCATGTAAGCAATTAGCTGAAGGCACAGAAAGGGTAACATTTCACAATTGTGTTCATTTATAAACGATTTGGATTCACATTAAAAAAAAAATCATATACTATTTCTGCTCCTCCTCCTGCCCCTCATCTTTGCTTTTCGGGTGCAAGGCAGTCCGGGGGACTGACAAAAATCACTTCCATCGGCGCTTATTCTGTCAATATTTCAAAGTTAGCATCAGCCATCAGCAAAAACATGAGTTTGTCAATGACGGACTGACGGATCTCCCGTTGGTACTGACGGACAGGTGATGACAGGTGTAAACGCCTACCTCTGCTTTTACTGCCGTTTCTTAGCGAACAAATCATTGCATGAGCTAGATTTTGCTCATAAATGTTGTCTTAATATTATAAGACGATAAGAATATAAAACAATTTGTCCACACAAGTCTGAAATGATGAAAACGTCCCTGTCAGACATAAAATGGCTAATCATGTTGTTTGCCGTTATGTCGTCTGTACTCACTGTACACCGTAGCCTTAAATGAACTCAAAAGCAACCACAGTTGGTGATCATGAAGTCATGCTACTTTTGTTTTCATTTCTTCTTTTTCCCAAAAAACAGAAGTTGACCTCTCAGAATGCTTTGTTTCATGCCATGTCATAACTATTTCACTTATTTGTCATAACTAGTTTACCAATTGCATGGGAATGCTGCGTAAAGGTTGGTGAAAATGGCCTACTGGTTCACGAAAGTCAGAAAATCCGATTATAAAGGAAAAGTGGTCTTGCTTGTTAATGTGTTCTGAAATATGAAATCAAATCAAATTGAATAAATATAAATAAATACATAAGAGCAAACGAAATATAGTTACAAGAATTCATACTTTGTGGAATGTACACAAACATTAAATTGGTTCAAGTAAAACATTCAAATGTTTCGTCTAAATAGAAATAATTTAGATAAGTACAAATATTCAATGTTCTGACCAATGAAACGGATTAAGCGGATTAGAAAATTCATCTATCTATCTATCTATCTATCTATCTATCTATCTATCTATCTATCTATCTATCTATCTATCTATCTATCTATCTATCTATCTATCTATCTATCTATCTATCTATCTATCTATCTATCTATCTATCTATCTATCTATCCCTTTGTCCCTGGCTGCAGTGCAGTGAGCCACGTCACCAGCAGCGGGCGCTCCCACTTTTACCAAAGAAGAAGAAGAAAAAAGACGCATGCGCAGAGACTCGTTCGTAGCTGTCATCTGAGGACACGTGAGGTGGCTACACATGTTCACGTTATTCTCGCGCACAAGGAGTCCCTGTGCGGTGTCATTTATTCATCTTTTCACGAAAGCACCACGAAGACACACTTGGCCCAACGAAAGGCCACTTTCCCCACTGTCATGACAGGGTTGAGAAGTGAAGTGAGGGGAAGAGGGAGGGGGTGGTTCGCCGGCTTCTTTTAACGATTCGGAGTGCACCGAGTTCACGTGTCCGTAAAAGGCGGACCGACGAAGACACCTCTTCCGTCGCGTTCGCTCGCTTCCACACAAACCGAGCTATATAGCCCCATTGACTAACCCCCACCCTAAACAAGAGATGTCTGCGTCTTTAAAGCGAAGCTCCGTTCGTGAAACGGGCCATGATGTCAGGCTGCCCCGTCAACTGCTCGCGTGAGCCGACTTCCACTTCCTGCGCAGGCGGCCCGACAGCGGGCACTCGGAAGGCGAGCGTGGCCGAGGGAGGTGCGCGACGGACGTTTACGGAGGAGCAACAAGAACCGATAGAGAGGACGGAAGGAAGGAAGAACCGGCGGGCGCTCCATTTTTTAATCTAACTTCATTGGTCGTCGTCGCCGGCTGACAGTCCATGGACTAGCCACTTATATTCGGGTAAATATATCATGAAATGTGTATGTTGTTACTACACTATCGTTTGCTTAATGTCTGTGACGCACTGGTTGTGTGTCTTCGTTTGAATGTGCTGACATTACACTGCAGTGCTGCGTTCGCGTTTCAAAAGTCATTTCAAAATGGTTGCCCCGAGTTCTATTATTTTTGTTAAGCTGTTGTCATACTTTTAACCGTACGCGACCATAAGAGGGGAAAGTGCCTTATGACCAAAAACAAAATAAACAACAACAATAAAAAACAAACAAGTTGCGTCACGTTGAAGTCAAAACAAAACCCAAATCTCCACCCACAATGAACCGATTGTGACTTGGGAGTCCCTGCAATGCACAGGATCTCTGCTTTTCCCCATTTTTCCCACTGCAGTAAACACACCATCTCTTTGAATGGCTCCTTTTTGCACTCGAACTGTGCAAGTGTATTTGGGATGAAAAGGAGGTCTTAAATGTCACTTTTTGTGGCTGCTTTCACCTTGCTTGAACCCTGAGGTCATAAAGAGTGTGTGCGTCTCACAACCAGTAACATTGTACCTTCACCCTGGGGACGTTTCTCAAGAGACATTCTTACGGAGAAAATGTCACAATATTAGACTGCGTGTGGCTTTCCTGTCCTCACCAAATGTTTTTTTTTTAAATCAATCACCTAATTCATTAGTGAGAACAATGTCAAGTGGCCCATGTTTTTTTTTCTCCCAAGTTTATTGTGGCTCCATACAGTATAGTCACCTGAGTGTCTTTACATTTGTAGGTTTTCTGACTGGCGTAGAGTTAAGCACAGCCGAAAGTAACAAACGTGCAGACTCTTGCCATTTTTATTTAGGGCCGGACCAATTAATCGCCCAACTTGCAAATTGTGCAAGTTACTGTTAAGACAAACACATATTGAGGCGCTATAGGAATTCTGAGCCATGGAATCTTTTTTTTTCTTTTTTTGTTTAGACTGTACAGTAATCAATCATTTATTACAGAGGTTATGTTCCAAAAAGAACCTGAAATAGTAGTCAGTTTCATTTTTTTGCAATTATTACATAAACAATACAATACTGTATTGAATGAAACCAAAGATTAAGCCTTTTTTCAGGCCCAAACATGTAAAAAACAAAAATATAAAGATTTTCTAACAACTGGCAGTTTTTGGAAATACAGTACAGAACGTTTTGTTGACATTGTCGGTTTTGTCATGGAGAAAATTTGGCAAGCTGTATAGCGATGAGGTGTGAAGGCTGTTGACATTAGTCTCCAGTCCCTTAGCCAATCAGGGTGCAGAACAGAATGCACTGTGTTAAAAAAAAACGTGAAACAGCGGAGCCGTGAAAGATGAACCATGTTATTGCGAGGGATTACTGTATAAGGCAGACACAGAGACGACTTTCATGTTTATGATTAACACACACACACAAGCACACACACGTGAATAAGTTCATGTGCTTTCTTGTCTCCTTTCTCGCTAAACCTTTCAGTGCCTTGGCGCTCCTCCAGAGGGTCGTGATGGCTCAAACTCTCGGCAGCTGTATTTATGTGTGCGTGTGTATTTGTGTGTGTGCGTGTGTGCGCTAGCTGTGTCCCGGGATGCCCTTCCTCCATAGGCCTTGTACTATACAGCATTCCACGAGGGGGCCCAGAGAGAGGAGGAGGAGGACAAGGAGGAGGAGGAGGAGGGTGCAAAGGGGTAGTGTCAAGGAGAGAGAACGACAGCACTTTTCGATCCCATTTGAGGCTTGAAAGTGCTTGTGAGAAGCACAGGAAAAATCTGTTGCAAAAAACTCCGGCTGTCTTATCTGCCTGGTAACAAAAATTTACACTTCTTTGATTAAAGTGCAAAATTCCAAACTGCGAGGATTACATTATAGACCACCCCCGCAGTCAGTGAAATCCACAGCATAGACGTTCGCGAGTTATATAACCATAACTACGGTGTGTCCCCCCCCCACCCCTGACAAAAATGAGTTTGACACCCCTGATCTAGAACAACAAGCGTAATTAACTGCACCCCCGAAGTTGACAAAATAGCGGGACTCTGAACTAGGAACCCGTGATGGTGGAGGATTTTACTGCACATCAATTGTAGCAGCACATTTTTTCATTAACTTAATGTGGCCCTCCTTGATTTATGTGTATGTTTATGCATCAGCCATTTTCCCTTCTTGAGACGCAGTGCTGACTCACCGTGGATGGCATGCGATATGCTGCAGCGGGCGGACGTCATGTTCTCATACAATGGTCTTGTATATTTCCTTGCCACGTGTGTGTGTGTGTGTGTGTGTTCGTGTTGTGTGTGTTTGTGAGTTGGTGCCAGTATAAAGTGTGTGCGTGCGTGGATCCATGCACACATGCATGTGTGTGTGTGTTAGGGCTTGTCGCTGGCTGCGAGTCAACTGCAAAGTCTTCCCACTCGTCTTTGTTTTCACTCAGAGTCACAGCATACAGTATAGCTATGAATCTACTGTGTAGGTGTCGGTTGAAACGTGTGTTTCCACTGCATCTATTCTTTCCAGGCCCCTCAAGGTTTCTGTCACAATGGCATCTCATTAGAATGTGCAAGTGTACCCTTTGAAGCCACCCGTGAGTCTGTTTAATTAAAATGTTGTTGCTGTCTCGGTGTGGCATGGAAGGATGCTAATGATTTAAGAGGGAAATTGTCTTGAGGTACTTGTAATATCTGCTTGTTGGCTTGCAGGGCCTTCTTTTCGCATTTTAAAACTGTGCCCAATTCTCTGACACCATTTAAAAAAGTATATATTCATGGATGAATGTGTTTCTTTTTCAAAAAGGTGAGACACATGTAAATGAGCCACTGCTGACCCCGCCCCCTCCACCATGTGGCCAATGCCAGCTTTTGAAACCATTTTTTTTTCCCATGATGAATGTGGGCCGAGCACGAGGGAATTTCTACCTGTTCAACCGACAAAAGTCTAAAAAGATTTAGGATTTGAGTGTAGTTTAAGAGAATTCAACATACGTTTTCTGAATTGCAGGCGAGCTGGAGCAGAACCCAGCAGACTTTGGGCAAGAGGCGGGGCATACACTGGACAGGTGGCGAGCTAATCGCAGGGCACATCTAGACATTCCCACCCATGTCCAAATGTATGCACAGTTTAGCCCAAGTTTCATGTTTTTGGAATGTGGGAGGAAGCCTCTTGCAACGGGATAGATAACATGCCAACTCCCAACAGGAGGCTAAAGCCCAGCCTTGAACTCTGATGTGCTATCCAGAAGGCCACCGGGCTGCCCTAAAATCTTTGATGAGCTGCCTATTTAAAAAAAAAAAAAGAAAAAAAAAGTCTGAGCAAGCCCTTCTGAAGTTTGCCGGTTTTGAGTCAAGTTTTACTAATTTGCGTAAGACTGCCCCCCCCCCTGATTTCTTCTGCTCATGCATGTCTTGGCAGCTCGACTGAGTCAAGATTAGCCTTTTTCAAGTGACAGCTGTGCTACACAGAAATGATGTGGCCTTGAGCCAAAAGCTCATCAGATAGCCTGCTAACCAATGCTCAGTCGGTGTTGCACCCCCGCCCCCCCCCCCAAGTCGAGGGCTGCCAGGTGAGACCCGCCTGAATTGCGTGAGACAAGGCCAACACTGCAAATCAGGCTGGGATAAGATGGTGACAAGTTTAACTGTAATTCTTGATCCTTGGTGTATTTTGACAATACATCACAACACATTTGACATGCTCATAAGATACCCGGGAACACTTCTACTAAACTGTAGAGAAAGATTCTTTAAGTCTCCTTTAATAAAAATTGTGACCAGAAGATGCATCTCCCATGATAGCATTGCCTTGAACTCTCAAACTGTGCTCGTAGCATCCCATTACTAAAACCACAGCAGTTGCTCTCTTCTTTGAATCTCTACTCCAGGTGGCGTATTTTGTATTCTCGGAACTTTATTACACGCTCTACTTTTTTCTTTTCTTTTTTTTTGAAGAAAGACAGTAGTAGACACACACTTCTGGCGGCCTTTCCTATGCCTTTCTATGTATTTTGCAAGATCATCAAGCAGTTCTACGCATACGCCAGGATAATAAAATTGCTATTGATTGGGGCTCCTGAAAGCAGGAGTACTCATTTTTGAATCCTCAAGACACTCTGGTCTCCAATTCACTTCAGGTTTATTATTATTTTTTAATTATTATTTATTTTATTTGCGGGTTTTTTTTGCCTGTTTTTTATGAAAAACAGGCTCAGCAAAAAAGCTATGAGGCCTCTTGAAATGTTGCCCGTTTGGCTTTTCTTGCCATGGTGTGCTCCTTTCAGGAAGCTTTCCAAGATGACAGACAATGAAACGGTAAACAAAAAGTGAAATGCAAATTTTTGATGATTTTTGTTTGTTTGTTTTTTGGTCGTGGAAATGTTAGAGAATCCTCACAGCTAAATGTCATCCGGCAAGAAAGTCTCGACAAATGCATCCGCTCAGTGTGAGCGTTTTTTACGTGTGCGTGTCAGCTCTCTGCTAAGTGACATGTTTGGCCATTGGCATGACGCCAAGCTAGCGCAATCACATGGCATGAAATGGCGTGCCTGCGTTTGTGTTTTGCGTTCTTGTGATGCCGCATGTCCGGGTGTTCGCGGCTGGCTGGGGGAATGAAAGGATGGGGAGAGGAAAAAGAACAGGAGAGAAGCGGCGGAGGTGGGGGGGAGCGTGTTGCCTTGTGTGTGTTTGTGCGCATGGGGTTGATTGTTATGAGTATTTTCAGCATGAATAGACAGCATGTAGCATGCGTTTAGTCCAAAACAAGTCATGAGATTGTCCTCAAATGGGACGGAAAATTGAATTTTGCCACTTAATGACACTTGAAAGTCCAAAAAATGTGCCATTTAATTTGAAGCGCATCTAAAAAAAAAAAGTCATCAATCTCATATAGCCTAATTTTGTTGTCTTGTGACCCTTAATAAATCTTCAGCGATTGGTTATGCCATCCATGTTATACATAAAATGTCTATCTAAATGTTTATACAACCCTGCTGCAAACAAAGACCATGAGCGAGCAATTGACACCCCTGAAAAAGTTTATGATTGCCCATTTATGCCAGAGGTTGGTGGCAATGTACTCTTTTTCTAGTCGGGCTAAGGCCTGACTAAATGAAGCTCCACCCCTCACTTCACCATAGTTCGTCGGCACCAAATTGCGCGCAAAACTACACGAGACAGGGCCTTCATATAAATCCGGACCAAGTTCCCAAAAATCTTCGACGAGGTGAATTCACAAATTGCAAATTTGCCATATTTCTTGGACCCTGCATTTTTTTCCCCCATTGATGTCACGATCCATATTTGAGTTTGATTATCTCCCAGCCCTAGTTTGAAATCACATTGCGACTCACCATACATTGTCACGTACACGTGATCCATGATGTCGTTGGCATCACGATACATCAAAGATAAATGTCACACGTGTAACTGAAGATCCGTCTCCTTCGATTCATCTCTATCTGGTCCGAGCATTGTCTTGTTAGTCCTGGCAGCAGACGGTAAGATGCCTGACTCTGCACATTTCTTTACATCTTTTCAGCTGCAGTGAGGCGACTCTCAATGAAAGTAAAACCTATAATTTGGAATGAAATGCCCGCGGATGCGCACAAAGAAAAGCAAAAAAAAAAAAAAACACCCTGGCCTTAGTCACCAAGACATTAAGTAGGCAGCAAGAATTAGCTTGCGCGAACGGCATTTTTCCTTGCAGCCCACCTCAATTTTCCGGGCTCTTGTGCTGCGCGCCGTGCATAATTAAATTGCCGCAAACTTAGAGCCTCACTCAAGGCTTGTGCTGGTAAACAGAGCCTGCAAATTAGCGTGTAAAGTAATAAGCGCGGGAGGCTAATTGGCAAAGATGCTTCCTATATACTGTATGTGCTCCTGCTGGGAGCAGCCCCGTGGTTAGTGTCAGGAAATCAAAAGGCAGCTTTTCGCAGTTGGACAGTCGACATTGTCATTTGCATACTGGAGTCAAGAAAGCCGATGCATTGATGACGTCTTCCTGTCAAGTCCTTTCTGTCAGCATGACCTTTGTTGATATACACAGACTGGTACCGGTAATCCAAATGCTCCGCATCAGTGCTTCCTCAGTTACGATGCGCACCTGGACACCTTTCTGTATGATCCCTGACCTACTTGATACAGAACAGCTTTGCGAGTAGAGCGGGTGTGTACAAGGTAAGCGAGTGGTTCCAAAAGAAGCACATGTGACAGTTTGGCTACATATGACCGTAAAACTGAGCATGCTCCTCTCTCTCTCCTGAGAATGTAATTTCATCTGTGCTGTATGTTGCGCATGGAGCACATTTGACAATAAAGTTGACTTCTGCTGTAATGTCCCTGACAGAATTCTAAAAAAATAAGGACATTTAGATAAATTGTTCAGGTACTGAATTTCTATGGTTTGTCAGCTGTGTGAACGTGATGTGGTCAAAAATGTTCCAAAAATAAGTGCTGACGCCACCAAGGAAAAAAGTTGGGTGCACTCGTTAAACCAGTACATGAAGTTAGCTTAGCGCGCCCTGAGACCGTTTTAAATGGTTTGCTCTGAATGTTTTCGTTCGATTTGCATGCGTCCCGTCGGTTCATCGACACGCTCTCATTCATTAATGAGGCGTAGCAATGTACACCCGCGCTAATGCTTGCTGGCGCAACCATGCACTTCAGCTAACAGCTATCCTCTCACGCCAGTGCTCTTTTTGTGCTATTTAATTGCTTGTTTATGCGGACATTTGCTACGTGTGCAAGGAATTTATAGAGACGAACCAACGGCACCAGATACCCGTTTCGACTGCCAGAATTGACAACGAGATCAGCAGATCAAGTTTGGATCTCTCGATGCAAAATGTCTACTGCATTATCTTGCGATTGAGAAGATTGCAGCTCGCTTGAAATCGCTACATGTACATAAACACACGTCGCCATATATAGAGAGATATTTCTGATGACTACGA
Source organism: Hippocampus kuda (assembly GCA_901007745.1). Classification (NCBI taxonomy): domain Eukaryota; kingdom Metazoa; phylum Chordata; class Actinopteri; order Syngnathiformes; family Syngnathidae; genus Hippocampus; species Hippocampus kuda. Next base: position 32,664 of record CAAKHF010005192.1, read on the forward strand.
TTTATGGTGGGGGGGGGGGATCTACATTTTATTGCAAATGTTCAATATTCTTAAGAATTGAAAGGCAATTGCACTTAAAATTGACTATTTTTGCATCACTATCAGTGGCATTAAAATAAATAACAGGGATGCTGTCGTCCATCATGATAATTTCTCGAAAAACATATCCTGGATTTTTTTTTTAAGTCGTGACAGGGCTTTCGTTATTTTGTCATATATTTAGCCACATTCAAGTTGTTTGATCCTCGCGTCACATTTTAGTATTGTATGCAACCAACTCAAGAGACTCTTTTGAAGCACTCCGAACCCGTGATTTGATATTTAGGCTGAACTTCCAAAGGGTACGGTCATAATTCGGAGCAGTTACTTGAGTTAATGGAAGCCTCAGGACACTTGAACATAGCATGTGCGGCGATTTATTTATTTATTTTCCTGTTTGAAAATAAGATTTAGTATTTTATCAACGTGAACACTCAACAGGCCACGCCTGTCCCTTTCTCAACATCCTCCTGTGATGCTAATCTCATTTCCATGTGTCTTTCTGATCCGTGAAGACAGACTATGCCTGTTTTTTTCATTTGCATGCTAAAAATGAGATAAAAGGAAGTCTGTTACATTCATTCATTCATTTTTCATAAACACTCCTGGAAGGCCATTGTAAGTGTGCAAAAAAAAATAAAATAAAGAAATTGTCGATGTGCTGACCTGATTTGATCCAAAAATCCATGCGTATGAAAGGCCAGGAACATTGGCCAAGCCTTTTTTTTTTTTTTTTTTTTTTTTGTAAAGCCCTTAAGCTCAAAATGAACAAAGGTTGAGCCGTAAACATCACCCGAGAACTTATGAATTACCATGACCTGTTTTTGGACAAGATCGTTCGAAATCACTCTCAAAAGAAAGCCTGCCAGACCTCGATGCAGTACTCTCTTGCTCTCTACTGGAGTGTCAACTCTGTGGCAAGCTGGTGAACCCCTTGGTCGACGTACAGTATTTGTTAGCTCTGTGTAAGTGTTTTGCTCCACAAAACTGGAACATAATTGAGCTGAAGGTATGTTTGTGGAGAACAATAATGCACAGGGCGGCGAGGGGAGTCGACAGTATTAAGCCATGCTAAGAAAGTGGCCTATTTTGACTACTTGATTAAGTCTGACCGGGACAAACAAGCAGTGTTTACCCAGGTCATTTGGGGCTCTTTGCCGTGCGCTGAGGTTATCCAAGGTGACATGTCATTTGAGCGCATGTACGCTGGGCTTAGTTCACAGTCATGTGCGCGTGCGGGTGCAAGTGGGCGGCCGCTTAAGGGGAGGGTGCGCTCTGAAAATAAGTGTTTATGTATGTATGCTCTCGAACAGTGACAGCCTGTTATGTTATCTTAACACTTGAGCCCATTGTGAGTTTTTGACCTCATGACATGTTCGTTTGTTTTTTAATTCATCTTGCGCGACACACCATGATTTTTTTATTTTTTTAAATTTCTCCACCCAAAGCCTAGCACTGTACTTATCTGCGTGACTGCATGTATGTGTATGTGTGGGTGTTTGTCCTGACTCACTAGACAGTAGGGCACTGATGCTGAAAGAGGTGTCCTCATTTGGTACGCTCCTCTGGTGGCTGTGTGGAGCCGCTGACATGTCACGCATGTGTGTCAGCTCTGAAACGGCACCATGATGTCAGTATTACTGTGTGCGTGCGCCCGCGCGTGTGTGTATAAAGACACATTTATACATATGGGCGTGGATTGCTCCAATAAGACTTTTGTTTTATTTTAAGGTTGATCGATTTGGTTCGTTTCAGCGCGATTGCGATTTCGATTCGATATGGAACCGCCCAATTTGAGAGGGTATGATGCAATGACTTTCTTGTTGTCATTTTTTTATTTTTGGACCTTTCTTTGTGCACTGGTGCAGTCATGTAGGAAGAGGAAGGGGCCCACTCAAAACTGTTCCCACAATATTGGGAGCATGGAATTGTCCAAAAATCTCTTGGTGATCAACATTCAACAGCAGTCAGCAGCGTTCAGCTGTTAGCTGAATGCTATTAGCAGAATGAAAATAGCTCAAGCTGTAAAACCGTTTCGCTTTGTGTGGTTACTTAAATGTTGTGCAAATAGCGTTAATTAGAAACTGTGTTATGATTTTCCATTCAAGATTCTCGCTTGACTTGTACAAATTATCTTGGTCTGAGAAGCAAGTCTTGCGGGACTCCTCACCTTTTTGGGCGTGTTTGATATTCTGACACCCGCAAAGCAAAACTCAATGTGAGATTTTGCCGAGTTTAAAAAAAAAACAACAACAACAAACGTCAATACGTCCATGTGAAATGCACGTAATGTATAGCATGTGATAGCACAGCAACAGTCACGCAATAAATGTCTTTCACCGGCATCCGAACATAGACGGCATGTGACATCGCCTGTGTCCAAAACATAACACAGGGCTGTACATTTTTTCCACTGGCCTAAGGGTCTTAATTTCACACTAGCATGAGTCAGCAGATCATTGAGTTGATGGGATGAACGAATAAAAAAGCTGGAGGTTTATTTTATTACTTTTTTCCTTTCTTCTCACCGCCTGTGAAAAGATGGAGAAGAAATCGGTTGTTTGAGGACAACGCTGTGGTGCCACGTTAGCTACACGAGCGGAGGTTCTCGGCTAGCAAACTGTCAAGTGTTGTCTTTGGTGCTATTATTTCAGAAGCACATGGAAACCTCAAAAGCAATTTTTGATTCATATCATTGGGGTTGTGACACCCCAAAGTGTCTGTCTTTTTAAAATGTATTTATTTATTTTGTTCGGACGGAGTAAACATTCATCTTGTTATTTAGCATGAACCAGAGAACACTGTTATTTCTTCTCAATAGTTTGCGAAGTGAAATGTAACAGAGGACACTAGTGTTAAAAGTACCGGTGATAGTGTTAAATACGGGTGAGAAGTGAAATCCCCACCAAGCAGGTCTTATTTTCTTGGGTGGGTATTAATAAGCGTTGTTCTACTGCCGCGTGATTCCATTTTTGACAAGGACATCACTTGATAGATTGGGAAGATGCTCTTGATAGTTTTCTTAAATGTGCTGTGGCAGAGACTACCCTTTTTTAATTTTTTTTTTTTTTTTTTAGAACCTAATCGGCTGCGCTTGTTTGTTTCGATAATTCATTCTTGCAGGTTATTACAATGAAAAAGTCCAAAACGTTGCGCGCGTTGGCAGAGCAGTCTTTCCTCGCCCATTGTGAGGCGCGTGACCTTGATTTTGAGGACAACGGCGGCCTGCGGAGCGTCACTCGTTGTCACACATGTTGAGACAATTCAATTAGATTTCACAGGACGTCTCCATCTTTGACGCGCGCCATGTATTTGTTCCAAACGTGATTTGATTTTCGCAGCGCGTGAGACGCTGACAGAAAATGCTACGAATCGGCATGAAATGGGAAGTTGACTAGCACAGATGTGATTTGCCGAAGAGACAAAGCACAGAACGGAGTTTGGACCGTATTTTGTTGATTACAAGGCGTCTTGAGTTTCCGTGAACTAGATTTGACATTGAACGAGAACACAAGAATACGCTGTTGTGCTTTATATATGTGGTCCAGAAGTGTTTTGCATACAAATATTTCCAGAAGGCAACACAGTAAAACAGCGGTCGGCATGTGTGTGTGATAGTCGCAATCACCTCTAAGGATAGATGATAAGAAATTGCAAAAAAAACAACTCGATAGCCTACTCTGTCGGCAGCAGTTTTATCCTCGCCAGACATGATTAATTGATCAGAGATCAATTAATCAACGATTGCCCTCTCTCATTAAGATCATAGTTAATTTTCGGTCCCTTTTAATGGATTTCCTTATTTGCTGAAAATGTTTTATTCATTAAGTGAGCACATATAGAGTTGTTGTTGTAAGCAAGTCATTCTGATCTGGCCCACAGGTAGCACTTTCTAAAAACTTAAGGATGTGCTGAATATACATTTCTTGGTTGTACCTCAGCTTGTACCAGTGTTGATTTGTTTCTTCATTTGTTAGCCGGCTGATTTTTGTCACTTTGCGTGTGGCTGTGTGTGTGTGCGTGCGTAAGAAGTGGATATGAGCCAACAAAAACTGCCTGGTGTTTTTTGGTGATGGTAATCCATATTGTCACACAGAAACCTATTATGTTGGGCCGGCGACAAGTTTGTTGCTGCGAGATAGCAAATAATTTTTCTTTTCGCTGATGCAGTGGTGCGTCAGCACATTTGATGTGTTGTCGTCACCTTCCGCGTCAGCTGCCCGACAGAACACCACCCGACCAAAAGACAGAAATCGGTCATTATGTGTGATGCCTAGAAATGTTGACAGACTTCAGATCTGCCAGCATCTAAAGCTTTAGCACAATGTTATTATTTTTTTGATTTTTGATTACTCCATATGATAAACAATACAACAAAAGATTTGCTTTATTTAATCGACAACAAATTGATCATCAAATTAATCTGCAATTATTTTTGATCATTGCTTAATCATTTGGAGACCTTGTTGAATTGGAAATTGTTATTATTTTTTTGAGCAGATACTTGTGTAAATAGCATGTAGCGGAAAGCCCAAGGCTAATTAGTAGCATGACAATGACTCAGCGGTCTTGAAAGGGTGACTCGTGTTACTTTTTGTTAAATGGAATTCATGAACTTGACAATATTTCCTTGTGGGGAAATACGCTTTTAAAAAAAGTGTTGTAATTGCAAAGACTCGGGCGTCAACCCTGTGTCACGCAGTATATTGCATTACTTCAGAATAGAATTAGAATGTTGTTTATGAGCCACGAGCCTTCCCTGCCTGATAGGCTTTCCGATGTCCGCAATACTGTCGATGCTTTTCTTTGTCGTGAATGGAGAGTGTTTCCAAAGCATATCCATATCTTCCCTGCAGGCTCCTCTTTGCCAGCTTCACCTTTCTTTGTCACACTCCCTCCTCCTCATCCTCCTCTTCCTCAAGTGTCTAATTGTTACGCCCCCCATCTCTCTCTCCGCACGACTGTGATTTTGCAACTTCATACTTGTTCTGTTTGCGTTTTTCACACACACATACACACACACACACACAGACACACACACACAGACACACACACACACACACACACACACACAGTCGCTCCTCGCTCCTTTTGTTCATGTATTTGCTCTCACGGCTGTTCAGTTAATTTTTCTGTCTCTTGAGCTTGGGGACTACGACTGTCGTACGTCGATGTATAATGGAGGTGGCTTTAGATGCTTGTGTGCTTCTTCAGGCATTAGCTGCCACCGCTGTTTGTTTGTTTGTTTACCTCCCGCATCCACTTGGAGTCCATTTGCCTTTGCCTCAAGGGATCTCACACACACACACACACACACACACACACACACACACACACACACACACACACACACACAGATGCACGCGCAAAGACAACAACATTCATCGGTCCGTCTCAGGTTTCATTATGGCAGCCACGCTGTGTGGCTCTGGATCAGGCGTCGGAGAATGTGGCCCATTGTAGTTTTGATGCTTTATTAGTCCTCTGAGGAGCATATGAAACTTGTGAAAAAGTATGATTTAATGAGGCTGGTGGGCCTAGTGGAAAGCACATCTGCCTCACAGTTGAGGTCTTGGGTTCAAGTCTCGGTTTCGGCCTTCCTGCATGGAGTTAGAATGTCTTTGCCGTGCTTGCGTGGGTTTTGTTGGTGACTCGTTGATTGTGTAGCCTGCGATTGGCTGGTGACAACTTCAGGGTGTACATGCCTCCTGTCCAAAGTCAGCTGGGATAGGCATCAGCTGCACCCCCGGCACCCTAATCAGGACCAGTGCTATAGAAAGTGGATGAGATGATTTAATGATCGAATTAATCGCGCTTGACATATTATCAGCCGATGTGGGTTTTTTATAACATTTTATGTGAAGTGTTAGCGGTTGTAGTTTCCACTCCTCTGATGCAGAATAAAATACTTGGGCACAAGGCCATGAAAATGCAAAAACCAGTCGCCATTTTGAAACGACAACAAAGTCCATTCTATACTATAGTTTGTATTGCGACAAAAATGGCCCCAACGTTAGCTTGTGCTAACACGGTCATACTTTTTTTTTGGCGTCATTGTCTTGATTTTCTCAAGTCTGCACCCAAATCAGATGTCTGTTTTGGTTGTAGTACCAAGACTGACCTGCAAGACACAACACATTTCCAAAGGGCACCAGGACTGTTATCTTCTATGGTCGCTGCAGAGAAGTTGAAAGTTGACTTGTGAAATGCATGATAGAAATGCTCAAGATTTGTACCGTCGTCGTCTGAGAACAATGCACAGTCATGGAGTCCTCAGCTCGGCCCAATTTAAGGATTTGTGATGGTAAATTTTGAACCGATTGAAGATTTACGATTGTTGGCTATGACCCTTTCCGAACAGCCTGGCGGGGTAAAAATCTCTCTGAACACTCCCCAAACCTCAAAATAGCCTTTCAGAGATATCCAGTAAACACCTTTGCTGAATTTGATCGCACCAGTGGAAAGGTGAACCCCGCGTTAGTGTCTACCAACTGTCTTGAAAGTGACCAAAAGGCAGCATCTTGTTCCCAGATGGTGCATAACCCCCCCACCCCCCCTTTGGTTCCGTGTGTCCTCAACAGCCAAAACCCGAAAGCTGGGTTAGTGCAAAGAAGCGATCAAAACCTAAACTCCTTTGTCTACAGCCACGTTAATATTTACGAGAGCATTTAACGGATGACAAAAGTTTAAGGTTCCACATGATCTAAGGCAGCTGCTATATGAATTTTACGCTCCGTTTTTCAACTTGGAATTTAGCATTTTTTCCCCCCGCTCATTTTCCTTGTTAGATTAGCGGTGCGTTTTGCAATGGAAAGATACCACACACAAACGGGCCTAGTACAGATCATTTCATTGCTGTCTGTCCGTTACATAACTGCGTGAATCACAGATTTTTATTCTTTTTTTTTTTTTTTTGGTGTTAAGAAAATGATTTTTGATCCTTGGTGTGCGCAGACAACTTCACCCAGTGATTTCTATACTCACCATAGTGATGTTGCATTATGAGCAAGCTCTCTTTTCGCTCGCTCTCTCTCGGCATCCCATAATGATACTCAGACAGGCAGACACCCGCTCGGTCCCCATTGGTAGAATTGTTGCCAGGGAGCGTTGCCGTCTCAACGTGGATAGAATCTGTTGTCTGGTACACTTTAGACATGGGAACAACTGCAGGATTTGAATATTTATAATGCGGCCATTGTTCTCATTGACATTGTATAGGTGGAAATAAACAGCAGCCGTTTTGACTTTTAAACACTGTTTCACTGCAAACGGTTCAACTTTCTCTACGTCAGCACTTTTGTACAATTGCACCGCATCAGACCAGAAGTTGTTTCTTTTTGGTGAACATATTTAGCGAACCACAATAGTACAGTCAGTGCTGGAGTAACACATCTGTCAATCAAAAACTGCAGACTTATTTTCAGGACTACACCGGTGAGGAAAAGTGAATACACTTCAAAGACAAGATTATATTCAATGTTCTAACTGATGAATGTAATTGTTTTGTTTTTGGGGGGGATATTTTTCCAAATGTCATTTTTAATTTGATGGCTGGAACATATTTTTAAAACTATGGGACAGGACTAGCAAAAGAAATTAAGGATTGGGGAAAATTGAGGATTGTAAGGAAACTAGCCGATGTTAGCCATGCTAGCTAGCTATGACATCTTGTCCAGGAGTAAGCATATCGTATCTCTATCACCATCGCTGGACATGCTTACTTGCGATTTCGAAATTTCAGCGAGAATGGAAACCACAAAGGGTGCACGTGTGCACACAAAAGGCAGAATAATCATTCAACGTCGAGTATTTGAATAGCGTTTTGTGTGAACTAATTCATGCGTGATCGGCCAGGTACGGCCCCAGCGCAATGTTCAAACAGGTAGACAGGCAAGCTGACATACGTGCAATTGACGCGAGTGTTTGGAACACGTTCAAGTGGTCATGGCTTGAGGAAAAGGACTTGAATGGAGATTTTTTTTGTCCGACTACATTAGAAAGGTCGACAAATATGGTGAGTCAGTCAAAATCATATATATATATATATATATATATATATATATATATATATATATATATATATATATATATATATATATATATATATATATATATATACACACACCTGTATATATGTATTTTTTTCAGGAAAGTCCACTTTCATCTCTGATCTTAGAACAAGAACTGCTTCCATCTAAAGGAGCTAAAACCGCTCTTTTATGTTCCAATGCTGTCTTTTGGATGGTTATTAAAAATGTGCATGTATTGTGTATATCTAGCGTGCGTGCGTATGTGAATGCCATCTGGCCAATTGTCTCTCCGTCTTGATTTTATTCAAATATGCCTGGACCTGCTGCTCGAGCAAATGACGCCGTGCGTAGGTATG
>CAAKHF010005195.1:3638-15432 GCA_901007745.1 Hippocampus kuda
TCCTGTGCACACACACACACACACACACACACACACACACACACACACACACACACACACACACACACACACACACGTAACATTAAGCATTTGAACAGGTATACCATGACGGGTATTGTAAAGTAAGATTAAACAAATGTCTTAGCTTGAGAACGGTGTTAGGCGGTGAGTGTGGGCACCTTTCTATCTGCGACAGACAATGGTTTGCTAGCTGGTCCGCAGCTCGCTCTCTGGGGGCTGGTCATGCTGCGTCAGTGAGGCTGGCAGACCACCCTGAGTGCATTGATGCAGGTGCTATCCTCTCTTTCGGGTCCGACAGGTCGGTCGCGCTGGCCCGCATTTCCAAGGCGAGTCCCATGTTGCCCATCTACACTGTGCCGGGACAGAAACTCCTGACAACAGACGATTAACATGTCTGATTGACATTGTTGATATCTTTGAAGACATGTCTATTGGATTTAGTTGCTTGATGTGGGGTCACTCGAAATTGCACAGGCTTTATGTTGACGCCAACTCCCCAGACTGTCATCTCAAGAATCACAAAAAAATATGTTCCAACATAAGAAGGCATATACAGTACTAGATGTCCCATTTTGCATGACGATGCAATATATAGAACAGTTTAAAAAAAAAAACAGAAAAAAACCTTCCACTAAAAATGTTTCTTACCCTGGGTTAATCAAAGTCTGGGGAATTGTTGAGTCAATTTTAGGATTTTGTGTGTGTGTGTGTGTGTGTGTGTGTGTGTGTGTGTGTGTGTGTGTGTGTGTGTGTGTGTGTGTGTGTGTGTGTGTGTGCATGTGCGTGTGTTCACCTATACCGTTCACCTTACTTCTGTGATGGCTGTTCTTACATCCTGAGAGTTCAGACTGCTTGGCCGTGATTGGCTGCAGCTGATCTCTGGAATCTGAGATATTTTTGTACCCGGCGAACTAAATCGAGCACTTACCATGCACTTGAGATAAGCTCACCCCTTGAGATTGTAATAGGGTCTGTGATAATGTATCTTTGTGAGCAATCCTTGTTGAAGATGGTAGATATACAGTATAACTAAGAAAAGGGCTGGACTATTTTGAGAAAATGATATGAGTGGCATGCCAAGCTTTCATCTCTGCATTAGCAGTAATAATTCAATGATTTTTGTTTTTTGTAGGTAGCTTGATGGTTGACTGGTTAGCGCGTCGGCCTCACAGTGCAGAGGTCGTGGGCCTTCCTGTGTGGAGTTTGCATGTTCTTACCGTGCCTCTGGGGGGGTTTCTCCGGCTATTCTGGTTTCCTCCCACATTTCCAAAAACAAACATGCATGGTAGTTTAATTGAATGCTCCCTAAATTGTACTTTGGTGTGATTGTGAGTGTGAATGGTTGTTTGTGTATGTGTGCCCTGCGATTGGCTGGCAAAAGCACTTCAGGGTGTCCCCCGCCGACTGCCCGAAGATGGCTGGGATAGGCTCCAGCACCCCGCACGACCGTCGTGAGGATAAGCAGATCAGAAAATGGATGGACAGATGGATGTTTTTGTTTTATGTATGAAATTCATGTTTTGTTGACCCCCCCTTGAACGCTGTCTTCTGTATGCATTTGATGATTACCGTACCTGTTCTGACTTTGGTATAATGTGTTTATTTGTACCCTGCGATTGACTGGTGAGTAGTCCAGCGTGTACCCCACCTCTCGTCCAAAGTCAGCTGGGAGATTTTCTAGCTCAGCCGCGACCCCATTTAGGATTGTTATGATTCTGTCTGGTTACATTTGGTTTTGTTCCCTCATGTGCCCTTTTTTGTCACCATCTGTTCTCATCATCAGTGTGCCTTGTGTGTAACCAATCAGCTCCCTCAACCCTTTGTGTCTTGTCCAGGTGTTTCTCGTTGTCTCATCACTTTGCTTATATTTGGTTCCCTGAGTTCTGTCAGTCTTGGTTGGGTCATTGTGAGTTGTGAATATGTGTCTGTGTGCTCAGCTGCTGTCACATTTTGTTTTAATGTCACGGGTTTCTTTTGTTACTTTGGCTTCCTTGTGATTTCCAGGACTTTGTTTGAGTACTTCAAGTTCGTAATTTTCCGGTGTACTCCTGTTTGTATTTTTGTTAAATATATATTGGTCACTCCATCCGGCTCCTCCTTGCCTGCTTTTTGGGGTCCTCCAACTCCTCCACTTCCAACCTGACAAGGATAAGATGTCTAGAAAATGGATGGATGGACAAAGGGTTCGGTGAACGCCCGTGTGAAAGCTGAGGCATTCACAGTACCCCTTATATGGTTAAACATCACTGTATTAGATTTAAACCGGTGAACAGTTCGAAAAAAATCTGCGTACTTAGATTTTTAGAGAGCTTAAAATTAAATTGCTCTTTCCAAAATTGCAATCATTTTTTTTCTAGCTTTTTTTTTCTTCACCGCTTACCAAAATTGTACTGATTAGCTCTAGTATGACTTGCCAGCTGATTATGATTGGCCTCATGTACAACTACGTGGCAACTTGTTTGCACAGTTACAATGGTGACAGTGCAAAGAGAGGTATGTGCAGCTCGCAATGCATCAGTACTAATATCTGCAAACTGAAAGCTAGCAGAGCTAGTAGGAATGATTAGTGCTGGCTTTTCTCTTTACCTTGTAACTATGGGCATCGTCTGCGAAGTGCTATTTACTTTGTCGTTTTCTGCTGATTATTTTTAGTTTTAACTATTCCATTTTTGTCTTTTATTTACATCCACACACACACACACACACACACGATTTTTTTTAAAAATATGGCTCAGAAACCTGACATGATCGAGAAAAACTGAGACCAATTTTGAATTCCATACAAACAAAAATACTGAAGTTAATAACACCAGTCAGACCTAACTTTACATAAAATGTAAAATTGCATTCCTCAGTGTTATTCAATTAACGTGATCAAATCAACACGAATCATTTCGAAGTTTAAAAGATTTTAACTTTCTGCTGCTGTAAATGCCCAATTTGTGGAAGAAAAACAACATGCCTGACAAAAACATGACCCACGTTATTTTTTGTTCAGGCCGTGGTAAAGTTTATTTCCTACCTGCACAATTTCCTCCCCGTGAGCTGCTGTGAGGGTTTGACCTCACTGTTCGGAACCACTGAACCAAGTCCATTCCACCTCCAGACTGTCAAAAATAGATTCACGTCCGTTTGTATATTTTCACCGTTTGATTGCACCTCAGCTCAGCTTTCATGTATTTCCTTGGACCAAAAGCAGAGTTCCTGTCACAGATTCACTGGAACTTGTCCTCAATAGAAAAGATGTATTCCCCCCACCCCCAGGAACAAAATGGGGTTAAGCGGCATGCTTAATGCATTTGGCAACAGCACAGTTACCACTTTCTGTCACACTATGTCTTACTGTACAGTGATTCACCTCCTGCAGCAGTTGAGTTTTGACTGAGTTACTTTACATTACTGCAGGTCGGTCATTCACTCGGATGCAGATGTGGTCAGAAGTTTACAAGTCCTCATCATCAGCACGGTCGTATTCATTGTCTTTTAAACTTCAGAAAGATGTTTTGCAACCTCTTCTCTAAACTCGGCTTTTCCATTACATCGTGTTAATAATGTCATGTCTCTTATCACATTATCTCACTATACTTTTGATGTTTGGCATAAAAAATTAAATAATGTGCCCTACATTGGAGGATGAATCTTTAAAAAAATATATATACACTGGAGGCATGCAAGCAGCCTTTCTCTGATTGCCATGTCCAGATGTTAATCTCATGGAAAAGCAATTATGCATGAATAAACTACATATTTCCCATCACTTTCTAAAAAGTTTGGGGAAATGTAAAATATATATATATATATATATATATATATATATATATATATATATATATATATATATATATATATATATATATATATATATATATATATATATATATATATATATATATATATATAGGTGCACAAGTGTACTTACGGTACCACCACTCAACATTGTGCATATTGCGACGTCGAGCCGAATGTGAAAACATTCACGTGCCAATAAAAATGGCTTCCAGCATCTTTATGGTTGTAATTGGGAAAGAGGAGGCCAGATTGGCAGGCCAAGTCACAACCGTGGAGCATATTTTATGTCTCATGTCAGATCAAGCTGGCAGATACGCGGCTGTCTGTCAGCTTTCACCAACTACATCATTTGTGATCATACAGACAGGGGAGACTTGTGTTACGATATGTACAATGATCCTCTCTTGCATTTCAGTGGTATGAAAACATTGGAAATGTAAATATTTCATTGTGAGCTATAAATGCACACAAGAAACACATCATGTATTAACAACACAAAACTCTGATGTTTAAACAGAAAAACATTCACATATGAAGCACTCTGTTTTCCAAAAGTCAGATAAGCAACATGCTGTACTGTTACACTTTTATCAGCATACATTGTGCGAACCGTCTTACGAATTGATGCACACCCAATGAAAATGGCCGCTTCTGCTGTAACATACTCCACGTCATGGTATTTTGTTTTGTGTTCTTTTCTTTTGAAAATACCTTGCAGTGAAATTTCAAAAGTAAAACGATCCAGATATCACCTGAGATGTCAGCAAATCTCAGCTCAGTGAGCATCAAGATTAACTCAAAGCTTTCTTTTGTGCTGATGACCCTAGAACAGTAAATGACCGTTATTTATCAATAAATCAACAGCAACATCAAAAGAGGAATTGAAATGTACACGGCAAAGTCAGCTATGTTGAGTCACCTCACATAACCTAACCTAAAGGGGTAGGACTTGATAAGTTGTATACTTCTCCCTACTCCTTTGAGCATATAAACTGTGATAATGTTTGTATTACTAACTTTTATTTTTCCTTTTATAATTTTGTTTGCATTTTGTCAATCGGTTATTGTATGATGTATGTTCAATAAACAATAAACAAACAAACAAACAAACAAACCTCCGAGTAATCCTCCCACTGAATGACCACCGACTTTGGGAGACGGCGAGTATCTTATTTGTACACTTGTGTGATGACAACTAACAACATTTATTTCCTGAAATTCAAATGAAAATCTTAAAAGGTTATTTACTCTTGCATTAATATACAAGTTACATATGTCAAATTGTTCATTACTATTATGTGTGTAGAGTTAATAAAAGTAATAATGGTGACGGTTTGACGGTAGAACAAACCCTTATATCATCTTATCCCATTTTATTGGTTTTCCAAATATGGACGAGTCATCCCAGAATGTGTGGTGTTGTTCCACCTTTGGGGCCGTACAACATTTGGAAATCAAATACGATTGAATTTCAAACTCTTTGGCTTCAAGGAGGTGTAAGTAGAAGATGTCAGCACTACTAATACGGCGCTTTTGATAACAAATGTGACATTTTGGGGTGAGCGGGCTTCCCCGTGCAACGTGCGGGTCCCGTCCATCTCACAAGGTGAAGGCTTTCAAGGGATGCATCTCGTGTAACAGCTGCCTGTGCCGGTTCAAGTGAAGGACTCGAGCGGCGAGTCCTTGAACACTTTCTCCGAGGCACGGGCGAAAGAAGGCCCGATCCAAGAATAATGGGTGGGATCGCAAGGGTTGCCGTGACGCCTTTTGTGCGAGCCGCGGCACAACAGCCGACATTACACTAATCTCTTTTTCCTTGTTCCCTCACCAGACACAAGCGCGGGTCTGCGGAGCTTCTGCGATTCAAGCCGGATATGGAAAAGGATTGATCACCGCTTCTTTGTGGCGTAATCCTGCCGTTCTACTCCGGGGTCATTGTACATTATGGATACACTGTAAGGGAGCTGAATGATTTGGAAAAAGAATCTCATTGCAATTTTTTTTTCCCCTTTATATTGTGATTGCAATTTAATATGTGATTATTTTTTTCAACATCCTTTTCCCGTTAAAAAAAGAAACACTGTGAATAAAATAATCTGTATTACAATGGACAATATCTGATTCATGATACATAAATGCTTTATTGTCAGTCTAGGCTCAGGTTACGCTAAAATAAAGGCAAATGAACCATGACTTTGTTCACTTACGAAACACTTTGACTGGCAGTCTTTTAAGTGTTGACGTCAACTTCACAAAATTCGACAAGTGTGGCGGAAACAAAAATCAGTAAATCATGAATCCGAGTACAACAATAATGCAAACAAATCACTTCAACTTTCCGTCTGTATAAAATGAAGCCTACCGATCAACTGACATGATTTTCTTTTCCAAATTGAAGCTTTGCGATGGGAAAAATGCATTTCCACTCCATTACAATGTTGATTTGAATGTGATGAATTGTTCAGTCCTCTCCTGTAAGAACACTCACGTACACTGTTTTGCAAAGGTTGGCATCACGGAGAAGTGAAAACATGAGTGCGTCTGTGGTACAAATAATTACACAAAAGCTTTCCAACGGTTGCCAGAGGGGTAGAAGAGTAACTTGTTTTCTTTGGATTTCATAAGCGCAAGTCTGCACAATGAGCACCGACTGACATGAGTGTTTGTTTAAAATTCGCTTTCAACCACCTGCACTCTTTTCACACAACCTGACAGTTCTCAGCCTTGGTGTGTGCGTGTGTGTGTGTATTGTTCACGTTGCGGGGACACAAGTGTTTACAGAGCCATTGCGGCGACTCACCTCCCTTCTGGGGACAAAATTACATCCTCAGTATGTCAATATTTAGCTCCATTTTAAGGCCGAGGAAGTAGTTTAAGGTTAACACTAGCTTAGGGTAAGTGTCCGAGGAATTATTCAGAATCGTGGGTGTGTGTGGCTGTGCGTGGGTGTGCGTGTACATCTGGGTATGTGAAGGCACTCCAAAATCCAACACATTTTAATTACTGCCCGGCTGCTCCGTGTTTCTCTTTGATGTGGCAATCAAGGCGAGCATCCTCACAGCGCCACCGTACAAATGCTCATCTGATTGAGAAAAAAAAAAAAACAATCACCCCAACTAATTCCTGCACTGGATTACTGGCCAAGACTCATGTCAAAAATACACACCCACTAAAGCCTGTCCAATTAACTCTGCAGATTAATGTGTGATGTAAAATGAAAAGAAAACATCACAAAAATCTACACAGGCTGCACTGTTGCGTTTTGAACTTCCTATTAATTATGCGCAACTATGCTAAAGACGAAAGGAAAACGGCCATTTTTTTTTGGGGGGGGGGGAGGGAACGTCGGTTGGGAGAATGAATGATACAGGCCAAAATGGGTCATTTAAGTTACTCGCACTATTAGATGGTTCCTGTGAAGATGCACATATGTAAAGGGTTCTTTTTTCATCTTTAGTCCTTTAATGTCGTCTTTTTTGATTTTTTCACGTACAGTAGATTCCCAAAGTGTGGTACATGTTGCACTAGTGGTACGCGGGCTCCCTCTAGCGATATGCCGAAACACTGATTAAGTACAGTTCGGTTGTTTTTAACTTTTAAGTATCCTACATTTATATTTCATCTTTAAGCACTGTTTAAGCACTTTTAAACGCTGTATTTTAACACTGGAGATGATGGTGGTACTTGGAGAGCTAAGTATTTATTTAGGTGGTACTTGTAAAAAGTTTAATAACCACTGACGGAGAAGACCCGCAACCTCATTGCTGTTATCCATTTGCACACATAGCGTTAGTGCTGTTTTAACCTGCGGCATGCTACCTCTGTAAAGCACACAAGCACAGCGTAGTGACCAAACAAGCAGCCGATCATATTCCCGCACAGGAGCATCTCGACTGTACTAACTTGTCAGAAACTTCTCTTCGGAAGGGACCGCTTACAGATTCGACAACCGCATATTCCTGTCACTTTGGATCCATGCGGAAATATTGTGCCAGCAAATTGGTTAACACTGAAGACAGATGTCACAACATGTGTCGCCACATTTATTATCTGCTAGCCTTCTGCTCGAACTTTACCAAGCCTGCTGTTGTTTACTTCTCGCCATCTTGTTTACCCTGCGCTCTCGCACCACAAAGAACAAGAGAACCCCCTCCGGGCCCCCATTCGAAGACACGCACACACTCCAGTGTGCTGTGGCCACACTTCACCACACATGTCCTGTCACTTGGATGCTGCTTTGAATGATTGTGAAATCTCACATTCAAATCAAAAGCTTGGTGTGTACGCACACGCACACTAATCCTTTATTATAATAATAGTCAGATTGCATCATTGAAGCCAAAATATTGGCGAGAATGCACAAATATTTTTCATAGTCATAACTCACACTGTGCTGGAATGTCATTTACAAATGATTTGTGCATTGCGACCGTTTAAAGTTGGCGATATGCAATGTTTTAATCTCGTGGCATTCAAAAATGTAACAGCTGTGAAATGCAACACACAAAACCTCCACGGTTTTAGCGTACAAATTATTTTGTGCATCACAGAGAGAGGAGCAGGAACCAAAAGAAGGGTGTACTTATTCGGAGAAATGTGTACAAGCAATATGATAAAATGCACTTTTCCTCCTCCTCGCAGCTATACATTTTCTTCAAAAAGCTCCAGCTAAGTGAATCAAACCTGTAGATCATCAAGAAAATGTAGTTTGTGTCACTTAGACTAAACAACTTCATACTGAGATCAGTCCCTAAAACAATAATGGTTCTAATTGCAATGCATGATGGTTCAGGGGCGAAAGTTCCTTTTGCAAATACGATACACTGGACTTGGACAGTGGGGTATATGGTTAGATAGTCCTAAAAAAAATCGTAAATATATATATCTCTATTTTATATGCTGATTTCAAGAGCTGTCAGAAGTCTGAAAACACACACACACACACACACACACACACACGACAATCTATTCGAAATGACAAACATGTGACGTAAAGTCAAGATAATTTCGTCTGATGTCCATCCTTAAATCGAGCGAATTTACCGCAAATTAAACGCACGTTTGCACACACACACACACACACACACACACACACACACACACACACACACACACACACACGCACACAAAAAGAACATTATCTATCAATGCAGAACGCGAGAAGCATCCGTGTTGAAGGAAATGTGCGTAAAGTTGGTGCACTCTGCGTGCACTCTTCATGAGCCTGCGCGCTGCCATCACAACAATGTGCTGAATGGGCAGTCTAATTATACATGTGCCATTTAGACGTGTGCATTTGGTGTCCACGACCACATTACCTTATGTGGACACTTCACGGCTGTGCGCGACCAAGTGTTGTCAAAGAAATAGCGGATGTTTGTGCGCAAATTAAATTGACCGTGTTGTGTGTGTGTGTTTCGAACTGGAAAATAAAAAAGATGGTTTTGAGAGTCGGAGGAAATTTAGGTTTCCGCTGAATTGCTCAGAGGAAGCGTGTCGTAAAACGTACATAAGTTTTAATGTCAAACAATGGAAATGGCTAATGCAAGGTTATTTGCAATAGATGGTTCTAAATGTTTTAAACCAGCTAATAAAAAGTAGCGGGCCTCTGAATGAGGTATTATAAAATTACATTTCCAATATTAAATTCATTACTAATCATATACAATTATAATTCATCCTAAGAAACAATATCTGCCGTTTTACAGCTCTAAAACGGACTTTAGTGGGCACTGCATTCTAAGACATTTATTTAAAAGATATTTAATGAAATTAATTTGGGGGAGGAGTCGTTCAAAGTGCAAGAAAACATTTTGATTTTTTTAAACTTGCAGTATTTGCACTTTCCGCGTAGTTCAGCATACAGTGGCCAGATCGCCGAGTTTGCCTGTAAGTGCATCTTCTGTAAATGGGCAAGTCCTGTGATTGTTCAATTTAATTTATGACTTGCGCATTCTTAACAGGTCAATTCCCCCGACCTCTGGAAAAGTGAAGGGAGAGCGCATTCATTCCCAGGCTAAACGCGGACGCTGTCTGTCATTTTGGAAGAAAAAAAGATGATAAAAATTGTAGTTTGGGGGTGAAAGACTCGCGTGTGCAGAAGACATGATGAGACACGAGTCGAGCGGCGTGCGTAGGGGCGAACGCACGTGTTTATCCTCAATGAATGACAAATTATACTGGAGCGGAAAAGTTGCGCGATAGACGTGAAGGTGTCAAAAAGCAACTTAAATGTGTATGACACGTTCAGGGTCAACTGGGGAAAAGCCGTTCTTCTTGACGACGCGCGCGGCGAAGAAGTTATCAGGGTGGGAGTTTCGAGCCGGTGTCCGCGTGTAATGTGTACGCTCGGCGACACAAAGACAGCCCGTGAAAAAGAGTTAAAGTGAATTAAGTGAGGATATAAACGTGTTTGGGTTGAGTTTACGGAGATTCTAGTGAACGAACATAAACGCATCTGAGTCAGCACTAATTGTCGCGCGCGCACCTGGTTTGTTATGGCTGTAGCGAGTTTTTTTTTTCTTCAAATAAATACGTTATTGAAATTATTTCTTTTCAAACCACGCTTCCTTTTAATTTAAAACCGGAATGGAAGAACAACGGACTCCATGTGGAGGTAAGCAAGTAAAAGGCGTTGTTTACCTTGACGACGTAAGTCGAGGAGAACGCGGCGCGTGTGTCCTCTCCGTGTCGTAAAAAAAAAAAAGAAAAAAAGACAAGCGGATGAAAGGTTCAAGTGGGGGGAAAAAAAGTCTTCTTTTGTTGTGTGTGCGTGTGTCAACGCGGCGCCAGCATCAGAATCAGAGAAGGTCCCGCATGCGCTCGCCGAAGTTGAGCTGTCCAAAAGTACAAGTATAGCTTTTGTTGCTCTCTTCTTTATCTCCCGCCCTCTTTTTCGAACTCTCTATCCAACTCTCTCTCTCTCTCTAACTCTTTCTCCCTCTCTGTCTCTCTTTCTCTCTCTCTCTCGCTCGCTCGCTCTGGTGCTGTCAATCTCTACAATCAATGCTCGCTGCCATGTCGCAGGTATTCAAAGCATTTCCCCCCACGCGAGACATCACAAAGTGAGTGGCCAGGGCATTGATCTGGAGGGAGGGAGGGAGGGAGGGAGGACTTCTTCTTCCCCTTCACACCCCACCCACTCGTACTTCTCTCCCCCCCATCATCATCATCCTCCATCCTCCTCCTCCTCCCGAGAGCGAGCGGGTCGCTTTTAGAAGATGACTAAAATGAAGCTTGCAGCGGACAGAAGAAACGGAAGAAGGGATGCAAAGTGTGTTTTTTTTTCTGGACTAATATTTAATGTGCGAAAATCATAAAACACGGAGTTGGAGTGTCACCCCAACTTCCTTGCGTGTGCACAATTATACGTTGACGATGAAGGTTTTTAATTCTATTTTTACTGCAGCACAACTTGGGCAACATCACGAGACCACTCTTTTTTTCTTGAAAATATTTACACGATAAATGAAATGAATTGATGTGAAGGTCCCCGAGGTTCTTGAATGCGGCTCAACTTTTATGACAACCCCTTCAGTAGACGTGGATTCATTTATTTTACAAACGTCAGTAAATAACATTTTTCAAATATTTTATAATTATATTGTGTTCCATTGTCGCAACTGGAAATATCATCAAGAGCAACGTCTTAGAAATAGCACATAAATGGAAATATTCACGGCATAAAAATATTCCGAATGAGGGAATATTTGACCACAAAATGAATGTGAATGATTTCGACTACTCCACGAGGATTCTTAATATTATTATTAGCGGTAGAGGTAATAGTAGTAGTAGTGTACAGCATCGCATTTATTTGTATCATGAAATCGTAAAACTTCCAAGAAACTATTTTCACTTTTAAGGTTTAATTAATGACCATTATCAATTGTCACTCGACCGGTCCAAATAAATTGCAGACATTGACAAGCATAAAATACAATTAGGAGTCTTATTTTGTTGTTTTCAAAATGACCTCTTATTT
>CAAKHF010005196.1:0-13785 GCA_901007745.1 Hippocampus kuda
ATTTCCTGTGGTTTTCTTTCTACACTGGCTATATGAAGTGTCAAATAAGATGTTCATACTTATGCACTATTAGAATAAGAATAAAGAGTACACATATACGTTTTGTGTGTGTGTGTGTGTGTGTGTGTGTGTGTGTGTGTGTGTGTGTGTGTGTGTGTGTGTGTGTGTGTGTGTTGGTTGGTGAAGGGGATACTGAAGCTGAGCAACAGGGAGGCGAGTTGCTGCAGAAAGCCTGAGATGTGGTCAGTGTCGAGCAGTTCCATGTTACAGCACCAAAAACAGGCTACAAAATATCCTGAAATGTTTTAAAACACAATGTCCAAGTAAATCGTCTGGTGCGTTGTCTACTCAAAGCAAAGAGACGCTTCGCTTTTCCCAGCAGAAGAACAAACAGGGAGTATCCGTCATCATCGCGGTTCAGAGATTCAATCATTGACACGGACATGAAAACTTAACCTGCAGGGGCCATTTGAACTAGGTTGCTAACCAAAAACAGCAGCGCCATAGTACACGGGCAGTCTTTGAGGTTATTACTGCATGATGATTGTCCAGTAAATTATGGTTAAAAATCCAGCAGATTACTCTACAACACAGGTGTCAAAGTCAAGGCACGGGGGCCAGATCCGGCCCGCCACGTCATTTTATGTGGCCCGCAGGAGCAAATCATGTGTGTCAACTTTCATGATCCTTGCTGAAATCTGTAGTGAAATGTCAAATTGTCACGGGTCATAAATAACATTAATTTTGCATCAGTCCTCCAAGGGAAGCCATAACTTCGAAGTGGCCCGCGACAAAAAATGAGTTTGACACCCCTGCTCTACAAGGTTGTGTGCACGTCCAATTTTTTTTTTTAATGTAATTTTCAGTTGCACTTGGGAAATATTGTAATTCAATAGTAATGTTGTTGAGTAGTATAAAAAATGGTTTTAGAAGAAGCATCCACAGAATGGTAAAAAAAAAAAAAAGGAGAGAAAAGAAAAGGCATGTCGCCGCTATCTGTGGAAAGGTGTTTCATTGCCTCCAAGTCAAATGAACTGGAATACAAATTGGACTGTTCATCCATTCATTAACTCGAAGCAATGGTCAGCATTTCTTAAACGCTATGCTGCTGAATGTATGAATACGCTCCTTGTAAAAGCCGTGTGTGAATTTTGATAACATGCACATTTCTCGATCCACACTATTTTCACGTCTGAATGCCCGCCAACTGTGCGCGGCGAAGGCTCGGCAAGTCCACATTTTCAACGGCAATATAAACTCTTTTTTTTCTTTTTTTTTTTTGGTCAAAGTGCAACAAATGTCAAGGTTAAAGGATAGTAATCTCTCATTTCCATATTAAAAAGGTGCTGCGGTAAGCTGAGGAAGGGCGTTCTAATAATGCAGGTGCTAAAATACCAAAATACTGTCACATTATTTTTAGCCGGGAGCAGGGTGAAAAATACTCCCAAGTGCAACCTTGGGACACAGTCAATCCTCTGGGCATGGGCTTGACAAGACACTTTTCATTCTATTGCAGACACGTCTCAAGAAAATGTCACAGAGCACTGACCGAGCCAGCTTTAATGACGTCCGGCTCCACGGTAGCGGCGTGAGCGGCCCGATGTAACTCACCGGGCCCGACCGGCGGCCACGTTGCGGAGGCGTCACATGCTTCACGCGCCGCGTCATTCAACCCCCACTTGTGTGACTCTGCTGAGCCCTTAAACTCGCCGTCAGTCAAAATGTACGCCTGAGCTTTTCACACATGTGGCCTGACCTGCATGCACACACGCTTTGCTACCAAACCCTACTGTCGCTCGTCAGAGCTGTGTCACAAAAGCGGCTTTGAACACTCATTCACTGCCAGCCATTTTAGAGTATTTTGATATTTTCAAGACCCACAGGATAATGTGCTCAATAATACATATATATTTAATCAACTAAATGAAAGAACAGACTCTTTCCTTTTACATGGGGGAGAAGAAATGAGTCTACCTTTTTCTGTTCTCAAATAATCAGCAGCAGAAAAAAAGTAGGCTGCACAAAACGCAGATGCTTCTTAGCACAAATTGTGCTGTTCTAAAAGAGGGCATCAATGCCATCTACTGGTAGTTGTGCATCAGAAAAGTTGGGGACCGAGTACCCACAGAAAAGCCACACAGGCACAGGAAGGGCCAGGGCTCGGAATCGAATCCATATGACCGCTGCACTGTGAGGCGGATGTAGTAACTGTGCAAGCGTTTTCGCATGTCAGCTTTTTGAGATAAGACCCAAACAAATCATTTTACCACCAAGTAACCAATCGCATTCAAACTCAAGTTAAATGAGAGTTAGCACACGCACTTAGAACTTTCAAAATTTAAGATTTTCACATTTCAACTTTTTGTCCTTGTATTTATGGCTTCATTAAATATGTCACATGACAATCAGCATTTTCGATTTCTCCCAAAGTGTTCATTTCAGAAGCATCAAGTAACAACGTAATGCAGCTGTGGGACAATAAATTCAGAAAATAAATAGCTTAACCAGACTGGGGAATGACTTGCTGATGGAAAATTTCCAAGCGTCCGTAATGGACTCGAGTGACAGCGCTCTAATTCAATCACGTGTGGTCGCAGTTGCAACTACTGAAACTGCCTGCAAATACCATCCCTCCCCTTCACCCCCCCACAGTCTATTTTAAACTCTGTTCAACAATGACACACCGAGGAGGCTCCAGTATGCCTGAAAAAACATTACACAAAAGGAAAGAAACTGTACACCTCAGCCTCTCACCGTCGAGCATGTGTAAGTGCATGCATTTGCAGGGGGTGCGCCATACATGCCTGTGAACGGCTTCAGCGTCATCGCGGGAAGCCTTTTATGCTTGTCCACCATTCAGCTACTTTGTAATACGCAGCTACTGCTGTGTATGTGCTACAGTATCCTGCGAGTGCACATGGCTCATGAATAACATAAAAAGGGGCAATTTGGCAGACATGTGATTACGACACTCCATTATGTTGTCAAATATTTAACATGAATAGCATTCAGAGCTTTCCGTTTCATTGACACTAACAAAACAATTAAGAGGCAAAGAGACTTAATTTTTGTCTTAGCTGTCAACACAACGTAGGAAATCATCAAAATACTTTTGTTAGCTCGCTGGCTTGTAACGTGGAGTATATTAAATCTGGTTGACCAGTCATTTATGTCAGGTTAGCACGAACGTCTTTGCTAACGTTACTGTTCAGAGTTGCCTTCTTTGTACACTATTTCATGATATAATGTCAAATTCAAGGTATAATGTTGACCGTTCTGTTAAGCACATCCATTAGCTTCACATTTTTAGCTTCTCATTGTGCCTTTCTTATTTAAAAGAAAAATCTGTCGCTCACTTCACTTGGTTCTCAGCACTAGCGTCTTTGCTAACGTTACTGTTCAGAGTTGCCTTCTTTGTACACTCTATTTGATGATATAATGTCAAATTCAAGTTATAATAATATATAATATATAATATATAATATATAATATATAATAAAATATAATGTTGAACGTTCATTTAAGCACATACATTAGCTTCAAACTGAGGCTCAGAGGCGATCGAGCCTTTTCTGTTGCTGGTCCCTCTCTCTGAAATGACCTCCCACTGAACATTCGGCAAGCCTCCTCGCTGCCCATCTTCAAAACCCTCCTCAAAACTCACTTGTATTCTTTGGCATTCGACTCAGCATGACTTATGACTTAGATTTGTTCTCGGTTTTACTGTTTGGTGCTTTCTACCGTCTTTATTACCGATTTGTTTTACTGTTTATCATACATATGTTCAATTGATCCATGTACAGCACTTTGTATGCAGCGATGGCTGTTTGAAAGTGCTCTATAAATACAGTTGACTTGACTTGACTTGACATTTTTAGCTTCTCATTGTGCCTTTCTCATTTAAAAAAAAAATATTCTTCTCACTTCACTTGGTTCTCAATTCTCTCTCAGCTGTGAGAGTTTGAGCTGTGTTCGCGCACTGTTTTTCATTCGCATCGATATAGTATTTAAAACGTTCATTCTGTTAGTCAATAACAGGTACATTCATTAGCGTAGCATCTGTAGCATCTGGCAATGTTTCTGCCATTAAGAATATAAATTAAACAGTAAAATAGAGAATGGTGTAAATGTTGAGCAATCACAGCTCAATTGATTTAAATGTCGATAATATTTGCGGACCAGCCAGGACACTTATGGTTGTTATTATTGTTATTATCGTTATTATTGTGGCACAAGCTACGGTTTCTGTTCAGGGTTGTGTGCATGTTTTGACACCATTCATCATGTAGAAAATGCAGATTTCTGGGAGCTCTTCTCGGGTTTAATACATGACAATGACGAGCTTAGCATCATTAGCATTCAACTGCTTATTTATTGTGAATTTGTGGAATTAGGACACTTCTCGATGCTACTGAATCTGATTACGACCCGACCATCACAAAAAATGACAGTTGACCACTCAGCAACGCGTAGTGGTTATAGTACGGTTTTAAAACACGCTACTTTGTGACGTCACCACATCGTGGAACTGTGATTCAAATTTTGAATCGTCACAAAACCAGTGGCCAAGGCACAGCCACGAGCGAAATCTTGTGGCAGAAAGCCCGCGGCGGCCTTAAAAGTAAAATGAACCTTCAGAACAGTTTATGTTTTTAATTAAATGGAATATGTTCTCTTCCTTAGTTTATTTGCAGTTGAAATGGCAATTGACCACTGCAATAAAGCTAATCTTTTGCAGAACAAAATTACGAGGAAGCATTGATTGCAGACTTGTGTTACTCTCTGTACTTAATTTGTCGTTCCTCGTGTCGGTGCACCTCAGTTTGTATTGAAAGCCCACCGGTGCGGTTTTCCACTCTTCTTTTTAATCAGAGCGCACTGGTGCCCGACAGCTGTTCTTTACTATTAAAGGCAGGATTAGGTCCAACTTTTGCCGGAGACTTCTAGGAGAGCGAGCCAAAGCTTGTTCCCAGAAGGCCTGTGTGTATTTAGATGATTTCCTACATCATGTCAAGTTAGCAGAGATCAATGCATTAGCCTCGAAAGAGAAAAGGTGAGAGAGACGTATGAAAGACAAGTAGGTAGGGGTGTTGTTAAGTTCGAACACATACTTTCCCAACCAATCCAAACACTATTTATATTCATGCAACAACGGGCTGAAGTGGAAAGAAGAAATAGTTTGTCCCAAGAATGAATAAATACAATGTATAACCCAATGTATTTTGTGGGGGGAAAAAAATGAACAGTTTTGACTGCTTGAGGGAATTTTCATGATTGATTCATGACTATAAGGGTAAAGAATGCTGCCTGCCATCAATAATTCAGCCACAGTATCTGTGTCCACAACACAAATGAACAACATGCTGCTCCCTCTATTATTCATGGCGGATTCCACCTGTAGCCTCCCCGTAGCTTCGCCCTGCACATTGCATGATACGGTATGCCTGCTACAAGAATAGGCTATAGATCTGCGCGGTACGTGTACAGCCACATGGTCAGCGTGATGTTCTATGCAACTAAAACATGCAACTGTCCACACAAGAGACCTTTTTTTTTTTCTCTGCAAAATCATATTCAGTGAAGAAGGGCTTGAATGACAATGAAAAGAAAGTAAAAAATATATATATATACCACTAGGGAGTTTAAAAAAAGCAAACCAGCATTTTTCAGAATTGAAACTTTGAGAAAAAATATACATATTTTAGAACCATAGTTAAAATTTTACAAGAAAAAAATTTTTAATGAAAAAAAATCCCATTTAAAAAAAAAAGGGGGGGTTTCTTGTTTGTTTGTTTTTTTTTAAAGTAATGAGATGTTGAAAATGTATTTGCAATATGATACACAGTTCAGGCATGGCCAGCTTGCCCACCGGCTGACCACTGCTGTGGCCTTTCCATCACACACACACACACACACACACACACACACACACACACACACACACACACACACACACACACACACACACACACACACACACAGAAACAGAAGTAGGAACAATGTTTGCGCCAATTAAATGTCATTGCGTGCAAAAAAGAAGGCTGCAGGGGAGTAAAGGGATTCTTACTCTCCATGATTTGGGTTGGGTAATGGATGTTGTGGCTCGGCTCCATGCATGATCAGAGAATCGGCAATCTCTGCAAAAGCCTCATAACGATCCTGATGATTTGAATCAGGTATGTCGGAGGAGGGAAACATCTGAAACATGCAGGATAGTGGCCCTCGAGGACCGGAGTTGCCCATCCCCACTTTAGTGGCTAAAACCTAAACAAGACTGACACAATGGCTCTTTTTACTCTCAACGAGGAATCAATTTCTCCTGAATGTTCTGAACTTCTGTTTCCCTGCCAGTTCTGTTTCCTTGTCTTTCAGTAAATGTTGATATTTTTTGACGGATGTTTAGACAGACAACTTTTGCACTAAGCTTTGTTTTTATTCAACTGTAAAAAGTACCCATGAGAAGTCCTGACTGCCATATAAATCACCAAGACCACATTTATTTTTTTGCAAAATTACAAAAATATGAGTGTTTTTTTTTTTAAAGCTCTATAAAAATAAAATGCTGTCAACCCTAAAATGGTGCATCCCAGCCTTTATGTGTCCTGACCTCAAACTAACTCACTCATTTCCACTGTTTGGTTGGAATAATTTACATACTTCGACTTCCAATGTGCTGACACAGCAACGTATACACGACCACGAAGAAACACTTTCTGCTCGGCAAAACAAGCGTTGGGAAATAATAGAGCCTGACGTGGCTGTCATCAGGGTGAGCATCCAAACATCAACTTATCTCGTTGCTAAATGGTGTGTTGCTAAGCCTGTTAGTGCCACTCGGCACACCTGAACAGTGAGGAGGATGAAGGCAGACAAGACAGAAGTGGCAATGCGTCTCGGAATGTTGAAGTCTTTTTTTTTTTTTTTTTTTGTGCGTTTGTTATGTGGGTGTGTGGTGGTGGTGATGGTGGGGGGGGGCTGTTTTTCCTCAAACCCACGCCCTTGCCCACTCACACAACTGCTGACTGGCTGTTTGCGCACATGTGCCAACCCACTCCTGCCTGTTTGTCACATTTGTTTTTTTTTACCGACAATGGCAGCCAACAAAAATGGTCCTTTGTGGAAATCTGTCTTCTGTGTCGAACTCCTGAAATGCTTCACACATCAGAAACAAATGACTGACTTTGGCACTTGCTTTTTTTTTTTTTTTTTGGGTGGGCATATCGTTGCTGTCCAACAAAAAGTTTGGATATCACCGTTTTTGATTGTTTGGATTTTTTTTTTTTAAATAAAAGGTGCTTTTGTTGTTGTTTTGGGATAAAAAATATTTAAAAGTCATGGTAGTTGTTTTAATGCAGCTTTAAAGTGATCAATTAAACTTTGGACAATATATGAAGGTTTTCTTTCCGTTTTGATGCTGAAATAATTTGCATTTGTATGGTTGAAACTAAAAAATAAAAATGATCATACTGTGCATAAAATCATTATTATAAAAGAAGGAAATGAAATTGCATGCCTTTTTTCAACTTCAAGCAAAATTCTAAATAGATTTGAATAGAAATTACAAATTAATCTCTTTAAAAAATACCATTCCATAAACTTAACATTTGATCTGATGTTAAATAAAATTAATAAAAATATTTAAATAACATTCTACATAAAATTACAATTAATATTCATGTTCCGATAAATTGAAAGCTATCAATACAAATACACCAAAAAAAATCCAAATAAAACCAAGTTTGAAAATGTCACTTAGACTTTTAAAAGCAAGAGACTCTTGTGAAAAGATTTCTATTCTTGATATATTTCTCAGTTGATTGACATAACTGTATCTAAAATCACTTCATGTCGAATGTACGGCTGTTAATACATAAATGGTGCATTCTGTGACATCGTTGTGGTCCTGTTCTTCCATTAAAATATTAATACACACTCAGCGGCCACTTCATTATACACATCAGCACACTTAAACGGCGCTTAATACAAGAGCAACATGAAATATTCTGCCGTTCCACAGCTGATAATGCTTACCGCAGTCCATACGGGCTACTTTCAAGGAAGAGAAAACACACCAGATCTGTCATTCCATGACAGACAGATCCCGCTTTACTTTGGTGTTCACTCAAACAATCAACTAAAAGGTTCAAACAAAGAGACAAGATGACATCCGAGCACTCGATCATACTAAACAGCAGCCAGAGAGCCACTCTTGCCTACTTTTGACTTCCCTCCCGGCGCTCTCCGTGGTGCTGAACAGCCTTCGCATTGCACAGAATAGCCCAAGCCGTCATTCTGTTTAACACAAGCTGCCAAATCACAGAATTGTTGCCGCACAAAAGTGTGGCCAATGAATTCCACCTCGCACACAAGCAGTGTGAATATTACAACTCATCACTGCTGCAGCCCCGGCCCACATCGGAGTGCATTTCCAGGTAGACTGCATAGAAAGCTCGAGGTGTTTCTTGAAGTCAAATCTCTCACTGTTGCAAGTGGGAACAAAGTGAGTGGCTTTGCATCATTTGACACGTCTGTGATGCACAAAATGATGCATTCTAATGTTTAAAAAAAAAAGACAGAGGGCCTGATGACACAGAAATTTTGTAAACGGTAATATTCAAAAATATAAAAGTTGAAATGTTCACAAAGATTACATTTTAGGGTTGACGTAAATTTATTCTAATAAAAATAACAATAAACATAATAATAAATTCACCAGGAGAGAGTAGAAACGTGATTTCTCTCCCAATAATAATGGAAATTATAATAAAATGTAATGTAAAAACATTAAATAAACATTAACAATATAACATCAATATTATATTTGAAACTAATAATATTTTTAAAACAACTGAAAACGATGAAGTCTTTCAAAATATTGTACATGTAGTAAAATCATTTTCTGCGATTTAAGTTGCGAATTTACAATAATAAAAATAAGCACACTATGAGGCATTAGAATAATGTGATTTTTCTCACTATAGTAAAATTATCATTGTCATAAATTATCATTCCGACATCAACACTGTAAAATTTTAAGTATATTAGAAATATAAAAGTGATGTTAAAAAGAGGCTAAAATGGTCTCGCGATGTACTACAATCATTTGCTGGGACTTCAATTGTAAATTTATGACAAGAAATAATAATAATTATTATAATAATAATAATAAAATCAACATGTGTTAGTAGAATTTTGTGATTTCTCTTAAAATGTTAAAATGAAAAATAAATACAATGAATAATACTTCATTCTAACATCGATATTGTCCCATTATAATTATGATGTAAAAAAATGAAATTAAAAAGTAGAAAAATTCTTACAGTCATGACAATTGCTATATGTATAATAATAAAAGTACTAATAAACAAAATAATAAACGGTGCATACTGTTGATAAAAATACACATCATAGAGTAAACACAAATAAAGTGAGCGATATTATTCTGATCATGGCAGTAAATTGTACAGACGTCAAGTTTAATTTGATCAGAAGAATTACAAAAAAAAAAATAATAATCTCATTGTGTCTGAGCAGATGAAGAAAGCAATGTAAGACGACATGCACGTCAGTTGCACATCAGCCACCGTCTCCGCCGACGATGAATCCATGCGCATCATCTCATACGACAACATGTACACATGCTGCCGGTCAGGCCTCGGTTGCGAACGCATGGCCGCGTCGTCTTACACAGCTCGGGTCCCGATCAAATTGCCCCTCCTTGCTCGCTTCCTTCCCTCAAGTATTTTCGAAGGGGGAAGGAAAAGGAAAAAAAAAAAAGCCGGCTTCAACCTGAGCGAGACGGGAGCTTCCGTTTGTGGCGAGCATCAAACGAGGCTGTAATTGGCAACGGGGGTTACTCGTGCTGTGCAGACATACTGGGAAATGTCAGACGAATGTGTAGACGGCCGACTAACTTTTTGTCTGAGCGCTGTTTGTTTGCAGCTCGTCAAAACATCCCATTGTCCTTGTTATCTGCCGCGCAAGACATTCACTGAATGGATGGCGGTCGTTTTGTGTTTGCGGTGCAAACATTCATCTTCCTGGTGACTGTGAGCACGGCGGTGACAATATTCCATATCGCTGTGATAAACCCTTTGGGGGGACACCAGGAGTGACTTATTCATTCCTACGGAAATAGGAGAGTAAGCATATTCTGCCTTGATTTGACATATTTAATCGTGGTTGAATTTTAGTTTTGCAGGAAGGAACAGTGACCGCAAAAAAATACATACATACATACATACATACATACATACATACATACATACATACATACATACATACATAAGATAAGATAAGATAATCCTTTATTTGTCCCACACTGGGGAAATTTACAGCCTTCAGCAGCAAGATTGTAGGTAGAAAGAGAAAAGTTTAAGAGAAAAAAAACACAGTTCAATTAAGTGCAATGTAAATACAAACATGGATAAGGTCAATAAGTTCAATTAAGTGCAATATTATACAATACAATAGTCCCCGTACTATTCAAATTCACAGTTGTTGTCATATTATTTAAATAAATTTATTATTTGTTTATTCATTTTTTATTCAGCAGCCTGACAGCAGTCGGTAGGAACGAGCGGCGGTATCTCTCCGTCTTGCAACGTGGGTGTAACAGTCTCTGACTGAAGGAGCTACCGAGTGCTGTCAGGGCGGGCTGGAGGGGGTGGGAGGGACTGTCTAACATAGCTTTTAACTTAGCTAGCATCCTGCTGTTGCCCACCTCCTCATACATACATACATAAATAAAATTTAAAAAAATAAAAATAAAAAATAAGCTATGGGCAATAAGCCACGTGCTGCTTCACCATATGCGTTATCCGATAAATATTTAGCCGGCTACCGTGTATTGTGAATTGGGGCCATTGGCGGGTTGTGTAAGGATGTACTGATGTTTTTGTTTTCTTCCTGTTGTGTTTGTCCAAAACCACTTTAAGCGCCAAATCATCCTTACAAATTTTAAAAGCACTGGAAAAGCAAAGTCAATGTTTTTATTTCACATCCAATGAGGAATATGAGAGAAAAAGATCATTATTTCAGCTGGCATTCCGAAGTATCAGAGGTCGAGGCTAACTTTTATTGCACTGGTGCACCCAACCTTTTTCTTTTCCTTTGGTGAAACAGCACAAAAGTTAGTTACACCCAAATTTTCCACTGCAACGCATTCAAAATTGAATTTTTATAGTTTTTTTAAAGGACATTTCTGCAAATATTAAACATTTGATTTAACCTCTAATTTAATTTTTTTTTTAGGCGTACCATTGAAAAATCAATGTGCCCAGGTGCACAAATTGGTCAAAGTCTAGAGATCTGGGTATTTAAATTTGCTTTTACTAATTTCAATCCACCCATTTTATATGTGAGCAACTGAACTGAAACATGCTACTGACATGGCTTTGTTGGCTTGCTGTGCCCTTTTACATTGACTATTTAACCAATCTAAATCAATGCTCATTTTCAGATTTGGCTTTGAAAGAGTTGTCCCTGGGTGAAAAATGAGTAACTATGAATTTGACTCAAAAATAAAAACAGCTCATTTTACCCGTTCTCTCTTCCAATACCTTAAGTCACAGTCTCAACCTTGTTGATTTTATAACAGACGGTTCAGAAAAAGTAAACTACCTAATTTAAACTAGATTCCCATAACTAGACAAAACGTGGTGTTCTAATCGCAGGAAGAAGTTGAAATCCAAAGCCCAGCTGCCATTATTATTATTATTATTAGCCTATTAGAATAATACCGGTTATTCTTAGACAGGGCACACAGCACATGGCTGGCATGCAGACAAAAACAAGCTGCCGTTAGAGCCTGCTCGGAAGACGATGATTAGCAATATTAGCCTAGCCCTCAGTGAAGTTAACACAAACAGGTTGCCGCCAGCGGTCGGGCTCGGTAACGATGAGTGACTCTCAATCTTAATCTTCTGAAAACACTTTTGTGCATGCATGTGTACGAGTGTACGTGTGTTTGTGTCTGTGTGTGTGTGTGTTGGGTTGTAAGAGAGAGGCAATCTGGAACTGCCTGCTGAGATGTTTGAAGGTCACTACCGTGTCCCCTGTGAGGGCCAATTATGACGGGTTGTGATGTCCGCATTTGAACCATTTCACCCCAATCGCTGAGGCGTGCGTGCGTGCGTGCGTGCGTGCGTGTGTGTGAGAAAGCAGCAGATGACTGGCTGTGTCTGCTAATCACAAGTAGAAAAGAGGAGTCCCCACCAGAGCTGGGAAATTTCACGGTAGAGGAGATGTTTAATTTCTGATTTGCGTGCAAATGGTAAAACAAAGGCCCAGCTCTACTGTTTATATGTGAACAAAAATGCCGATGTAATGAAGCTTTAGATAAACACTCTGATTTCATTAAAAGGCAATTTGTGTTTGGTTAGGCATTAATTTCTTTCTTTCCAGTGAATGGCGTATAAAAATGTTGAATGATAAAAGAGTTGTTTTGACAAGAAAATGTGAAATTGTAAACATTTGTTTTTCTGTCGGCTAGCTAACAGGCTACGTCCTGGTTCGTGGACAGAGTGTGTGTCCTTTTGATTGTGAGGCGGAAGACTATTTCATTGACATCATAGTGGCGAAAAAAATAAAATGAATTCCTCAATTCTAACTCGGAACTGATCGTTGCACGCTTAGAATTGGTTGAGCCGGCCGGGTTTGCGTTGTCCGGCTAACCAGTCAGGCTTTACTGGCCTAAACACGATTAAAGGTTCTGACCTGCATTTACAAGCTAAACTTTAATATCAATGACTGAAGTGTTTCCCCCCCCCCAATTGTCTGATTTTAGTACATGATGTGGATGTTAAACATTTTGTCCAATCACAATTCAGCATCTATGTGTTGCCATGTCTTGCTAATCTTTAGAATAAGTAGCACTGGCTAATGTAACATCAACTATAATAGCAATGGGACTGTTTCGTGAATAGTCCCATTCCTTCAGTATTGAGGGTTTCTGTAATTGCGACGTGATAGTGTTGGTACAAAGATGTGGATTAACTTGGGAAGTCCCAAATAAAAGCCAAGTGCACAGCCCGCCAATGCTGTGAAATAACTAGCCCAATTAAACTAACTAGCTAAGCTAATATAAAATATAATCGCTCATGCCATACACTGTTATGTTTGATGTAGGTTCCAAACACAACTTTGCAAAAAATATTTAGGAATAAAATTACTTACTAAAAAGTATATTTTAATGCAAAACACACACACACACGTTCCCTGTTACAAGTGTTTAAGGACCACAGGAGAAATACAGAAAAAGATTCACAAGTGTCAGCCATGATGACGCTACCTACACAGGTGCGAAATCGCAACAAGCGTGAACAACCCAGCTAGCTTCCCCTCCTACTTCCTGGCTGGTGTCAAGCGGTGGATTTATCCCCAAATGGTTTGGCACATCCAGTCTGACAAGTATCACCTATCACACGTTTCCAATCGGAGGGGGGGGGAGACCAATCTAATGCCATCCTCTAGCGTGGAGCCAGGTATACCCTTCCTGTTTAACCTTTAACCTAGCAATACTTCCTGGGGTTTAGATGTCCTTTTAATAGCTCGCTGACGGGCCAAAGAAGACATAACGACATGACAGCAAGCCAACACTTTGGCTAGTACTACTACAGTGTGTGTGTGTGTGTGTGTGTGTGTGTGTGTGTGTGTGTGTGTGTGTGTGTGTGTGTGTGTGTGTGCGCGCGTCTCATGATATACATAGTCCTGCTTGATATATGGCCTCGCCTTGTCTACGGATTAACATACATCAGCGTGGTGCACTAAAGTTGTCCCTAGATG
>CAAKHF010005196.1:13805-28131 GCA_901007745.1 Hippocampus kuda
TGTTCATTTAGATTATGATATTTGCCCCATCCATTTGATGTTCATATTTTTATTTTTAGCCATCCATTTTGATTTTGGTGTGTGTGTGTGTGTGTGTGTGTGTGCGCGCGTCTCATGATATACATAGTCCTGC
Source organism: Hippocampus kuda (assembly GCA_901007745.1). NCBI lineage: Eukaryota > Metazoa > Chordata > Actinopteri > Syngnathiformes > Syngnathidae > Hippocampus > Hippocampus kuda. Next base: position 13,939 of record CAAKHF010005196.1, read on the forward strand.
TTGATATATGGCCTCGCCTTGTCTACGGATTAACATACATCAGCGTGGTGCACTAAAGTTGTCCCTAGATGGCCATCAAATCAGGGCTGGTGAATTAAGGATTAGGGCTGAGAAAAGTGTGGCTGTCCAAAGGAGAATAACTTATGAGTCACGCACATTCCACACTGGACCACTGAGGCGGGACAAGATCGATGATGGTTAGCTGCTGTCGACTTCAGAGTTGATTTAAAGAAAAACCCAAATAAATACGAATTACACATAGTCATAAAAGAAATACACGAAAGAAAACAAGAATGCAGACCTCTTCTTTGGTTGAACCTTATTTGTGCTTGTTTTTTAGTTAACTAACTTCATCCTGGTTCACAAAGACTCATGAAAGCCAACCGGACTGAACCATTTTCGATTCCGGGTGACGGGTCCTTTCTGACTCAAATGCTAAAAAAAATGCGTGAAGTAATTTCTTAAACTAAAATGACAAATATTGTTCAGTTCAGTATTTTGTTTGTCTCTGAGCTTGTTAGCAGACCCGGATAGCGTGACTAAAGTGAGAAAAACGTGAGGATTACCGTTGGATTTGCTTCTCGTCAGAACTAGAAAACAATACTTTGAAATGCCTTTGAAATCTTTCTTGGGACTTTTGCACCACCAAGAATGTATTACCTCCCTTCGAGTATTGTCAGAGGGCCCTCTGATTTTTATTGGCTAAATTTAACGCTGATAGACTGCTGACACCTTTATTGCTGTGGTGGTCGGCGGCAAAGAAGACAGACGTGCGAGGCTGTGGTAGAAAGTGGTCACACTTTGCACTGCTTGGACACTTGCCCCCCGCACACCCCCACCAACCCCTCCACCCACCCAACAAGTGTCAATAACACATGACTGGGCACATGCATCTTGACTGGCGACCACAAGAACACGCTCGACTCACACATTCATGTCTATTCATGTCAATGGGACCGGGTCTACTGCCAGACTCTTGGCAATGGACGTTTCCACAAACCAGAAATACATTTCCAAACTACAGTGGTAGCTAGGCATGGGCCGGTATCAGATTATGATCATATGATAACGGTGAAGAAAATAATTGCTGTTTCACGGTATGACATGATTGAAATTACCCTGACTATAATCTGTAATCAGCAAGAAAATGCTGTCTCAAGACCAAGCACTCGTGAAAAATCGGAAACCCGTGTGCTAACTGCTCAAGTCGATTTTAAATCGAAAGGGCACGTCCACACCAAAACTGATCACTACTTCCACTAAATGCTAATCACAATACAAGAGTATAGAAATGTTCTTTGTCGATATTACTCCAATGATCAAAAATGACAGAAAGAATGCGCCCAAAACAGCCATGTACTGTTGTGTGTACGTTTTCTGGTCTTCATGTCCTAAAAATATGCATTTTACCCATTTTGGATCAACGATACGCCAAGTCGTGTCGATAATTTGAAGGGGAAATGGATGTGAAATGCTGCTCAATTTGGCAGACTTTTGAAAAACACTGGAATAAGCAATAATGGGTTTTTTTTGGGGGGGGGGGGGTCTTTTTAGGTCCTTTTTTTCCTCTCGTGCTGTCTGGAAATGCCCCTGCTCTTTGGCATATTGGAATTAAGAAGAAGCTTGTTATGCAGAATGCAAGAATCCCAGCATTTTATTTTTGATGACTGGGTTTGTGCTGGGCCGACGAAAGCCGAGGTTAGTGAGAGCGACAGCTGATGGCGGGGCGTGAGCTCTGCAAAACACAGCTGGTGTGTTGCCCGGCGCACGCACACACACACACACACACACACACACACACACACACACACACACACACACACACACACACACACACACACCAGTTCCTCTGCGCAGTCACCGACGCAATCCATTAGCATTAAAGATAACACATATAGCACGGCACTCCGCTATGGAGCATCTCACTTTATTGTGGCCGAAATGAAGAGGCGCATACTTGGGAAGGATTTCCAAGTATTAATTGAATGCTCGCAAGCTTCAGCGCACCAAAATCAATAGGAGCATTCACTTAAGGAAATGAGTTGTTGTGATGTAAAATTCCCCCCCTAAGGCTGCCATACATCACTGGGCGGTGCACAGGAGGTCGAATTTATCCGGCGGTATTACAACAACAGTCGTGAAACATTTGAATGAAGTCGAGGCAACATTTCCTCACAGGAATTCAGGATGAAATCAAACTAAATGTAGCACACAATTCGAACTAGAGCACGGATATCACGAGCCACGCCTCTCCATGAGCCGAATCAAGTCTCAAGACACCCCGCAAACAAAACGGCTCTGTTTTGCAAAGAAAAATAAAACATTTTGAAGCATGTCAATTATGAAACTAACAGTAATTCAAAAACGATTTCAAAATATCTTTTCAATAGAGCCGATTCATTTTTTTTCCCGACAAAATGCTTCGACAGGCTGCTGGCAAAAAGCAATAATCTCGGAGGAGTCTCGGGATATGTCCCATCACAAGAGCCGAGTGGGCCCATCAGTGTGGGTAATGCAAACAGCACATCAAATTCTCGACCAGACAGGATGAATTTTTAATAGTCCCACTAGACGCTGGCTGGCGCGCCAACAAACAAACATTAGAAAACACACACAATCAAGCAGAAAATCCGCATGCACTCTTGAGTTATTTGCGTGCTTCCTTGCAATCGCGTTTGGATTTACTCAGCATTTGCTATGGGTTGTAAATATAAACTGATACAGGCTCCAACCGCTTTGATGGAATGAATGCAGCGGACTCTAAATTGACTCAGTGACAATGTTTTGTTTTGTTTTGTTGTTTTTTTTAACTGTCTAGCAAATGTGGCAATTTAGATTAACACAATTACTTGGATTCTTTTTTTTTTTCCTGGTCACCGTCCGCCAGTTGCTCAGGAGAGTTTATAGAACCCATTCATAACTGCCCCACAAGACATAAAAAAAAAAAAAATTGTTTAAATGCCAGGCTGGTCCACTAGGCGGTTTTAATGAAAGTTAATTCCATATTCCATCACCAAGTAGGGTTGCAATCGAGAGATTTATAATCTCATAATGTTCTGAACTTCTGTTGCCATAGCAGTACCTTCATATTGAGTGAATAATGGTGGCGGTGCATGAGAACAGCGGATCGGAATAGATCACATCACAGGTAAACAGCTGACCAGAGATCCTCGGGCCGAATGATTTCAATCCGATTGAAAAAAAAAAAAAGTCTCCATGTTATCCCGGCCAGTGTTAGCTTTTGCAGTTATATCTAAATGAGAATGAAATTCAATATTTGTAATTACTAGCATCGCTGTTTAAATAAAAATACTACATTGTGGTTTGAGATTCTAATCAGGATTCACGTTCAAAGCCAATGAAGTGCAACAGTGAAAATGCAACTGTTTGCGACCGTTTGTGTCTGAGTTGTGGCCCATCGTGTCATTCACCACAGGAAGCGAGAGGAAATGCTACGTAACATTTCAATGTCACAAAAAATAATAATAAATCCCCCCAAAACGTGAGCTACATTAGATGATGAAGCTAAATGTCATGAGTGCAAGTTACACAAGAGGGGTGGCAGGTACACTGCAACGTCAACCTTCTCCTTGAGCTGTTTGGACAGAAACAATTGTACAGTTCTGACAGCTGTCGACTCTAAAGTGCACATTAACACGCTCGCTTTGCAACCTTGCGAGGGGGAGGTGAGGGTGGGTGCCGTTGAATGTGCTTATTAGTACAGAAGCTGCATCAGCCGCCGCTGACCAAAACACACTAATGTACACGCTGTACGTATGCTGCGTCGCGTTCAAATACACTCTCCAGTTTCATGTAGGCGGGTTGTCCTCAATAGGGCAACATAATCATTAATTAATAATCCTTACACTTTATGGCAGCTTCCCAGCCAGCCGAGGAATAAACAATACATCAGAGATGAAGGGCTGATATTAAACCCAGGTATGTGGGAAGAAAGTTATATGTGGGCTTAAGCAGTAAAAATCCCCGTGTCCTTGGCTGAACTACAAGCCGGGCTGAATTAGAAGTCGGGAGATGTGATCAGAAGCCCTGGTGCGGGTCTTTTGGAATAGTTTGGAGCCAATGTCTTGAACTTAGTGGATGCCAGTGAAAATGATGTTGTCGTAATCAATGACGGACGTGAGCAGGGCATGAAACACACTGAAGGGAAGGATTTGGAAATTTGCCCTACTGCTGGCTTTGAAATTGGACCTGTGTGATACCAAGGACAAGAAATGAGACATAAACAAGGCAGCGGAAATGCTGGAGGGACAAATTGTGAATAGTGAATGGAGGGGAAAAAAATTGCTTTTATTTTCTAAACAGTTGAAAAATGTTGTTCTTATTACTGAGAACAGTGTGTGGGCAAAGTGTGGCAAAGCTGTGTGGTGGGGGTCTAAAAATGAAAGTGCGTTCAGAGAATGAAATGAATTGCAAGGGGAGGCAAGAATGACCCCTGAGGGTCTCCAAATGTAAATTTTGGTCGACAGAAAACAGGCTTTTCATTCTTAAAAAAATGTTGGTTCATGGTGTCTTCGGACAAAATGCTTAAGTGCACCTCTGTGCTGCAAAAAAAAAAAAAGGTTGACGGCAAAAGGAAGGCAAAATGATGCCAGTTATGGGATGTTGAGCTACATCCATGCAATCATTTGTTATAGCAACTCTGCCGGGCTAATTTGTTTCGCACAATACAACAGAGTTAAGAACATTCAGGCAGAGGTTCTCCCATCCCCAACGGAAATAAAAAAATCTCTGAATCTGACGAGCAATGTCATGTTTCCACCAGCCTCCCAAACAGACGATGATACCATTCATGTTCGAAAAGCTCCGATGCTCCGCCCTCCCACACGCATCTCCACTAGCAGAGGTATCATGTAAGAACTTCTGGAGGTGGCGTGACGCAGAGTCGATAAACTAGACGATTAGATAACCAAACAGCAGAGAGGAAGAAGCAAAAACACACAGAAAACAAGTCTTGTGCCTTGGTTGAATAATGATTGGGAACCACAGTCGCTATGCTAACTGGTGTTTCCGGGAAGAAACTTGACACTTCCTGCATCCACTGATCTCCCTCTCCAATTATCCTCCTTAAAGCCCTGACAGAGACAACAATCACTTCCAAGAATTAGGACACAGCTGCGTGTCAATGGAGACAGGCTCATTTCGCACTGACTTCACTTCCGCCTTCCTCTCACATTCTCACATCATCCCAGAGAAAGTCTTACCCCCCCCCTCCCCCCAGCCAAACGAAGATGCATCCCGTTCTCGACACTTGCGGACTTAGTCGGCCGCTCCAGTCAGCTGAATGCAGATCCTGTTTCCACCTCTCTAATACTCCTAACGAGCCTCTTCCCTCTACAGCCAAGTGACAAGCCCACCAAAGTCACCCAACGGTATGACGCAGACTTCCAAAATTAAAAAAAAATAAAAAAGAAAAGAGTGGGAGCTGGAACATGGTTTCTTCTTCTTTTGTAAGGGGTCAGAAGCAGATCCCCACCAGAAGTCACAAGATGGATTACTAATTATACTTGCGTGGTTTATTTTCATCTGTATCCGTGTGAGACGGTTCGAGGTTTTAAGGATGGCTTGGAGTCATTTCTTATGTACAGAATGATGAGAGAGTGATAGTCAAGTTGTAGCCTGCACTGCAATGGGGTTCAAATCATCGCTCAGTCCAAATGGGGAGCCCGCTATTGATTTAAGGAATTGAAATTTGCCTGTTAGATTATGTAACTGGTGCTTACACGTTTTTCCAGGCAAAACAGATCAAGTGAGCATGAAAGTTGTGGATGCTCGATGATAAATGTGTGCAGGATGTCACGAGGTTAATTACGTTTTCAGATCAGCGGGTTTGTTATTTAATGGGGTGACACGAAACCTGATCAGATTTGTCCCAAACTTTTGAGGGAGGTTGCAATTTAGGCCCAGAAAGAAACCACTCATCTTTGTACAATGTTTTTGTCAAAGTTTTCTGAGGGTTTCTTGAATTTCTCAGTAAATATTTAAAAGGCATTGAGTTAAGAATGATCTGATCTGGTTCGGTCAAGACCAAGATTTATTTCAGATTTTACAGAACAAAAATCTAAGACTTCAATGAGTTCGAGCCCAAGTCAAACTCAGGACCTGAAAGAAACAGAGGCCAACTCAAGACAAAGACTTAAAAGGACTGGAATAAAATCAAGACCGTTGCATGAAAGAACATGACCAAGTCAAAACAAGACCAAGACTGCATCCAAAACCAAAGCCAACACCAGGAATTTAAAGAACCCTGGAAATGAAGACTTTAAAGTAAAGGCAACAAAAGTCAAGCCTCTAGTCTAAAGGATCCGAGACCAAGCCTTGAAAGGGTCAAATACCAAGTCTTTTAGGAACCGTGACGAACTCAAGACTTTAAAAAAACATCATCGCATCAATACCAAAATATTAAAAGAACGTGACCAATATATGATAACATGTGTAATCGTTTGTTCAAGTCGTTGATTGTATTCATCTCTGTAACGTTAAAGGGTTAGTGCAAGACAGTATATTCGGAAGCAGACATCCAGACTCCGCCGAGTCTGACATGATTTGAAATACAGCAGATTACGAGACCAGACCGAGATCAAGAAATCGAACCTCGAGTACAACAAGCCACTGGGGAGCATCAGAGGCCACACACACACACACACACACACACACACACACACACACACAATGAAAAAGTGAGTTTAACAACATGACATGGCAGTCTTGGAGCAAGGGGATATACAGTAACTCGCACTTTCATCTGAACTGGAACACGGCGCCAACACATCAAGGTCAGAGCAGATCTCTCCCCCCTCCCTCCCTCCCTCCCTCCCTCACTCACCCATCCATCCATCCATCCATCATGGCGCTCTTTAAATCACCCTTCTACTTTCACCTAAGACGGACCGACAAGACTTATTTACATCTCAAATATCCACGTCGCTCCCATCAGCAGCCATGATGAAATAAAGCACATTGCAGTCAGGGAGAAGTGTGTGTGTGTGTGGGGGGGGGGCATTTGCACCATACCCCAGCCTCCAACAACATATGCGAGTCAGAATCATGATTCAAATCAATGCAGCCCACTAATACACAAAAAGTTCACGGATGGAACAGACAGCTGGGAGCGAGTGAGGAGGATTCTAAACCAAAAGGGTGGGTAAGCTGAGCTGAGTTTTTGCCAAATGAGGTGGGTTGCACCCTGGACTGTTCGCCAGTCTATCACAAATGTTTCTCGTCTAATAATATTTACAGTATTTGGTCCGATCTATCATGTATCGATTATAGACTGCTGATTAGGTTCTGTTTCTTTGAAGCGGGGGGTGTAAAATTAGTTTAAAAAAATAAGATATAACCAGCCAATCACTGATGCTTCGATCAAGTAGATCTGGAGACTTTTTGGTGAGAGAAGTGGCGCACAACCTGGAGTAGTCACCTATCAATCACTGGGCACCTTGACAAATCAGCACTCACATTCACAGCTTTGGACACTTTGGAGTCACAACACTTGGGAGTCAATCTACCAAAGCACGTAGAGATCAAGCCTGGGTCCTTTGGACTGCAAGGCAAGCCCCGCTAACCACATGGCCCACTGTGCCATCCCATTTCCCCCCGAAGTGTAGCACGCACACTGTGGCCCAGTGCCACTTGATTTCCAGCCACCAGAGACATCAACACGGCAGGCTCTTACCTTGCTTTTAACGTTGCAGTGGCAGCACACGGTCCACAGGTACTTGAGGGTCCTCCACAGCAGGATGATGAAGAGCCCCCCGAAGAAGGTCACCATGGAGGAGGCGAGGAACGCCCACCACATGCGCTGCCCATTATTGTCACAGGGGACCTCGGACGAGAAGGGAATGACGACGTCTTGCATTTTGGAAATGAGGATCGAGGAGTCAGCGGCAGAGGCTTTGGGCGGCGCAGGGTCGCTATTGCTTGTCCTCATAGAGCTGTCGCTGCCATGGGGGACCGTGCCATCCGCCTCGGCTAGCATGGGGGAGCCTTGGAGAGCCTTGGCCGGCGTCCCCAGCTCCACTCATCAGCCATAACGCCCGGGGAACCACGAGAACAAACAATCGCCCTCTTTTCACTCTCTTTCTGGAGCTCCCGTCAATTGTTTAGGGTGACGCGAACACATAAAAAAAATCCCGAAAAAGCAGCTCGACAGCGGCATTTAGCATCCGAATTGGAAGTTTTAACCAAAAACAGCCAAATGCGAGTCACCGCTCGCCATGGTAGTAGACGACGACGACGACGGCCTGAAGCCGCCGATGACAGCTCGAGTCCGGGGGGGCGCAGTGAGGAACAACCTTCCAAAAAAAAAAAAAACAGCTTAAGAATGGAAATTAAAAAGAAGAGGAAGAAACGGCTCCACGGTGGGGATATTTTGCTCTAGCCGTCTTCCATCTGAGCTTCCTCCTCCCGCCACCTCGATGGCACTTTCGCCAGGCGAGTGTCGTCTTACTGTTGCAGGCGTTTGGAGCCCAAAGAGCCGCAGAGTACTACATGCTCCGGCGGCCGTCGTCGGTCGAGTAAAGGAGGCTGCGTTTACTCGACCACTGGACGGGTGCGTTTGTGTGCATGCGCGCGTGCGCGAGCGAGAGAGAGAGAAAGTGTGTCGTGTTCGTGTCGACATCCACCGCTGAGCGCCTGTCACGACGACGGAAGGACGCTCCACAAGGGGGCGCTAATGGGATTCAAAACAGAAAGAAAAGGCGATGAAGAATGTAACCAATCTAAATATAATTGCCCACTTATTTTTTTTTTCAAAAAAAAACGAAAAAAAAAAGAATCAAAAACTGATTCTATCTTATTTTTTAAGAATGTCATTTCAGGGATACAATTGAACGGTCTGTTTCAGGATGTGGGCGATTGTAGCAGAGGTGGGCAGCATCACGAGATGTATAAGGCAAAAAAAACATTTTCAGAAGGTAAAAATCCAAGTTTATGACAACCTGGTTAAAAATCCCTTCATTAATTTAATACACATCTTATTTCTTTTTCAACATATTTATCATTTCTCTCATTCTTGAAATTACATGATTCTACTTTCCAAATGTTTATTGTGAGTAAAATTACTAAACATAGTCCCTTGTACTCCTTTAAGTGGGTGGACGTTTTATTGTTACGATTCTTTCTGGAGTTCATTTTCCCTTAAAAATAAGTAGTTGATTGTGCAGGTGTACCTATTATTTTGACCTGTGGATCAATTCATTATGTGGCACTTTCATTAAGCATAATACTTCTATTTCCCCAGTACAGAGCGCTTGTCTTTTCACGCGTGGGGTTTTTCATTAAATAAACAACTAAAGTGTGATGAATGTGCTTTCCGGTCATTACAGCTCACATAATAATCGGCTCCAAAAAAAACAGGTGCAGATTGATGAGGCATGACTGTAGTAAGAACACAAGGTTGCCTGCATCTCTGTAGCCGGGCCTAGCAAAAGATAGGAGGAGAAACAGCTGGCTTCGGGGGCCCTCAAATAACTGGCAACCCACTGTTTGCAGGTGCACTCGGCCACCTGTGTCGCAGGCTTCCAACAACTTACGAGGTTTCTGTGTTGCATTTATTCAAGCCTCATGGCTTTGTGGACCTTGAGGTGCAACTTATGGGCCAAGTGCGAGCCCCAACTGATTGAGTCATTCATTGAGAATAGTGACCCGGTACTTTTGGCCATATTGGTTATCAGCGAACGTCATCTTTGCTGGATTTATTGTCAAAGAAATGCCGATACCATGATTGAAATAGCGACTGTAACTGAAGCAGTGAATTTGGGTGGGGGGCATAAATGACGGACACTTGCCAACACCTCACTTGTTTACCGTCATTATTTTTCAAGTGTATGACCTTAAAAGTTGTCTGTTGGCAAAAACAAATGTTTTTATGCCGTTTAAGAATAAAATCTTGTTTGATACAACCCGTTTAGTGCTATATAACGTTCTTCAACGTTTGCAAAATTTCGAATGTTAAATTTGCAAGATTTGAGAATGGTATTTTTAGGGGAAAAAAAGTTCAAATTTAGATTTCATTTTTGGGGAGTAAAATATTAACCAGAATACCTTTTGTTTCGAATAACATATTTGAACATGTCATATTGTAAAATACAATGAAACTATTTGAACAAAATGGTCATAACATTTGAGAATTTCAATAATTAAAATTATCTATATAGATAGATAGATAGATAGATAGATAGATAGATAGATAGATAGATAGATAGATAGATAGATAGATAGATAGATAGATAGATAGATAGATATATTTCTGGAACAAAATATTATCCACACTACAAAACCTTCTAAAAAAAATACTGTATTTAAACACTTAACATTTTCAACCCCAATTTTTAGAGTAACATGCTTTTATGTTCTCTGCGGCTCCACGAATCTAACCACACTATTTTGACCGTATCTTTTTATATCTTTTATTTTTTCACTCATCTCAAGGGGGCAGCCATTTTGTCGCAGACTGAAAATGGCATCCGAGTTGATCTGCGCTCAGGTAACAATCACGGCTCAGTTTGTAAACGAAAAACAATCAAACTGGAAGATCTATGATTAAAATTGATTCGAGTGGTACCTCGACTTTCAACCCAGGTTACCTGTTTTCAAAACACCGGTTTGGCAAATTTTTTTGGTCTTGACTTGTGGGAGGAAATTTGAAGCTTGGAGAATACTACACTAGCAGGAGACCGCTAACAAACCTCAAGATGTTTTTTTGCCACATGAAGTTCACCAAAATATAAAAGAAATATAATTACACATTGTATTCAGAACAACCACATAACCTTGACTTACAAAACTGCACTAGTCCAATGCAAACACGGATTCGGAAATAGCCATAATTGGGCTCATGGAATTAGCGCTGATATCATGTTGGTTATAAACCTGTAAACAACTTATATTTGATTTGAAATGGAAGCAATATGTGCAGATAATGAAACAATACGCACTTGCATATATTCTTTATCCTCTGCAACAGCTGAGTTGCATTGTCTTTGTGCTTCGCCGCCCAAATGACATCTTGTATAACTCAATATTTGTGTTATTCTGCCCCCTAGTGGCCAAAGCGCACACACCAGACGACACCCTGGCAATTAAAGCATGAAATCATGATGCAGAAACGGTCTAATTCTTCACATTCAATTTAATTACGTTATTGCTGTATGTTTTTGTAAAGAGCAACAGTAGAGTGTGGTTTTCTTTTCAAAAAAAAAATCACTTTTTTTTATTGCCATTTATTTGTGGGGTAGGATTTTCTGTATTTCCATTTTTCCATTCTATCATTTTATATCAAAATTCATTTTACACATTAAAAATTGGAAAGGGGTCCCAGGGTGAGCTACTGGTTAGTACGTAGGCTTCACACTGCAGAAGTGCAGGGTTCGATTCCGGCCCCGGCCTTCCTGTGTTGAGTTTTCTCCCTGTGCCTGGTTAGGTTTTCTCCGGGTAAAATAATGCCATGAATATTCTTTGAGTTGTAATTAAACATAATAAATGTTCAAATTTTGGATGATTTTTTTTTTTAGAATAAAATTTTATAACTAAGAGATGATGCAAAGTGAAACCCTGTAAACAATTATTATGATACTCCATTAATACCTCTGCGAAATCAAATCTTTGACCATTTTGTGCTGGATGTTTATCTGTAATGACGTGTGCGGTGAGTGTGCGGCATTTACTCTGATGGGAGCACTCCAATTAAACACTGACAGTCAAAGTTGTGATACAGACAAAAAAAAAATACTTTTATTGTCATGTTAATGTCTCAACATACAAATCACATTCTGTTCATATAAAGAGACGTTCAATCAGTACCTGGCATCGCGTCGCACAACCACTCAATGTTGTATCCCGCATTTTCCTCTAACATGCTAGTATCTACACAGAAAAATAGTAACATTGCACTTTGTTTTGTTTTTTTTTTCCTTTAGTCATTTTTAAAGCCCAATAGTCAAACTGGTGGAACATTTCCTCTGAAAAAGCTGTGCAACAATAGATCCCTTCTTTATTTTTGAATCATTCAAATATGTGATCCTTTTTTTTTATGTCTTCGGAATAAAAAGGCCCTTGATGAAATGTAAGGAACTGATGTGAGACATTTAAAAAAAAAAAAAAGTTAGTTACAGTAGAAATGATAGTACCTGGTGTCGGTAGTCTACTGGAAACGTGGCAACAGTGACGCGTTTTCAGTTCACAGCTAAACAAGTGCAAAACAAACAGACATGAAGGGCTAAAGACATTTTTTTTGTGGATTTTGGCACGAGAAAGTAACATTTGCAGGAAGGCCCTCTGTAGTTCTTCCTTCCTACTCAAAGCAACATTAAATAACAGTGGTGAACATCGCAAACATGACGCGCTCAAGATATTACCCTGCAACTGTTGCTTCATAGTGTCTTCTTTTCAGGAGAACATCGATAAGTGACAGACCACCAACCACAAAAAGAGAACGCGAACAAACATGCTAACGTGACTGCCAGACCTTCCCAGGCACGTGACCTAGCGAAAATACACGGGAATATATTCTTTTATAGATTTATATACTATATATATATATATATATATATATATATATATATATATATATATATATATATATATATATATATATATATATATATATATATATATTTTAGATTTAGATTTGTGTGCGTGTGTGCGCATCTGCATACTCTATGTTGTTAAATACATGTTACGAGATATAAGGATATTAGTTACACAGTGGTCTGTCTAGCCCTGGAGTGCATTCTGAGAAGTTGAACCCGTTTGGATGCCACATTGGCCTCCGACCTTCTTTTCACAAACAAAAAAGATACAAGTCAGCCTATGTCACGTGTTCGCCGCTGCAGCCCCGCATCGGAAATGAATACGGCCACACAAACAAGCAGATTTAGGGGTGATGTGGGGGGGGAGGAGATATGGCGTCTTCTACAGAAGGCACTTTCCGAAAGGCCCGTAATAAACGCTGGCACACTCCTTGCTACTAGAAAGAGGATACAATGCATAGAGCTAACGTGTGGTCGTCGTCACCGCGGGGGGCAGTGTGAGCGCAGCTACAGTACGTCATGGCAACAACCTTGACACTCGTCACAACAACAAGAACAACAAAAGACTCAAGCACGAACGAAATCCACAACAGTTGTCAGTCGAGTGCATATGGTGGTTGGGATTGGAGGTGGGGGTGGGGGGGCGGGAAGAGTCTTCCATGTGAGCTGCTACATGGGCACGTTCTTACCAGGTGAGTGTTGGGACCATGCTGAAAAGTACCCCCCCTCCGAAAAAATGCCATCATTACATAATAATAAAGTCATTTAAAAGAGTAAACTCATTTTACAGGAGAAAAAAAAAAGTCGTTTTCCAAGAATAAAGTTGGATGTAAATAAGAATAATGTCATAACACGAAGACGAAGAAAATAGGCATTGTATAATACTAAAGTGTTGATTTGACAGAACTGAAATAGTACAGTGGGCGTTCGCATCATCATAGTTGGACATTCGTCTTTTTTTTTTTTAATCCTATTTTTCGTTATTTGCGGAAATAAACTTGCCAAGTCACAGTTTTCTGTTACGTGGCTTAAGTGTTGGTGGGAAAGCGTTGTAAAATGGCGGCTTTGATTTATGGTAGTTTTGCCAAAGTAAGAGTAAACGTGGCATTAGAGCCGGTTATAATTTTTAGGCATTTTACAAGAATAAAGTCGGAAAATGCAAAAAACAAAACAAAAACAAAAAAGACTTACAGGAATAAAATCAATCATTCTTAATTTTATGAGCCAAGTGGTAACACGATGAGAATAAAAGATACTAATTATTTTACTTCTGTACAAAAACAACCATATTCTCCGCACAATACAACTTTTATTTCCTCATTGTGTTACAATTTCAGTCTTGGAACTTTGACATATTTTTTTCCTCTTCCCCTTTTCAGCATGTCCCCAACACACTCCTTTGGTAGGTTTTGAACATGATTAGTGTTGAGGTTTTGTGTACACAACAGAGGGCATGGTGGCAAGTTTGGAGTCATTTGAGTTGATAGTGAACACACACACGCGGACACACACACACACACCACCAAGGAGTCCTTCAGAGAAGACTGAATGAGCTTGAAGGTGGAGAGTCAGTGCTATGTGCCTGCTCTGGAGTACTTCGAGAAGATCAATAAAACTAGATATCAATAATTTACAATGTCGTGTA